>JAIUJO010000802.1:0-5000 GCA_023846275.1 Vanilla planifolia
ACTCTTCTTCTTCTTCTTCTACTACTACTTCTTGTCCTTCTTCTCCATCCTATTCTTCTTCTTCTACTTCTTCTTCTTCTTCTTCCTCTTCATCTTAGACCCCCTTCTTCTTCTTCTTCTTCTTCATCTTCGACTACTACCAATACTACACTTCTTCTTGTTTTTGTTTTTCTTCCTCTTCTTGTCTTCTTCATCTTCTTTACCACCTTCTTCTTCTTCTTCTTTTTTCATCTTCTCTCCTCTTCTTCTTCTTCTCCTTCCTCCTCATTTTCTTCCTCTCTTTGTTTTCCTTCTTCTTCACCTTCTTCTTGTTCTTCATCATCATCATCGTCTTCTTCTTCTTCTTCTTTTTCTTCTTTTTCAACTTCTTCTTCCTCTTCCTCATCTTTTTCTTCTTCTTCTTCTCCTTCTTCTTCATGTTCTTCTTTCTCTTCTTCTTCTTCAACATCCACTACAACTCTTCTTCTTCATCTTCTTCCACTTCCTCCTCTTCTTCCTCATCCTTTTCATTTTCTTCCTTTTCTTTGTCTCTTTCTTCTTCTTCTTCATCTTTTCTTCTTCTTCTTCTCCTCCACCTTTTTGTCCCTCTTCCCATTCTTTTTCTTCTTCTTCTTCTTCTTCTTCTTCTTCTTATTGTTCATCTTCATTGTCTTCTTCTTCTTCTTCTTCTTCTTCTTCGTCTGTTCTTCTTCGTCTTTTTTTCTTCTTCCTCTACTTCGTCTTTTTCTCCTTCTTCTTCTTCCTCTTCCTCGTCTTTTTTTCTTCTTCCTCTACTTCGTCTTTTTCTCCTTCTTCTTCTTCCTTTTCTTCTTCTTCTTCAACTTTATCTTTGTCTTCTTCTTCTTCTTCTTTTTTGTCTTCTTCTTCTTCATCATCATCAACTTCCTCTTCCTCTTCTTCTTTATCTTTTTCTTTGTCTTCCTCTACTTATTCTTCTCCTTTTTTTTCTTTTCTTCTTCCTTTTCTTCTTCTTCTTATTCTTCTCCCCTTCTTCACCTTATTCTTTGTTCTCTTCTTCCACTTCTTCTTCTTATTTTTCTTCCTCTTCTTCTTCTTCTTGTTCTTCTTCTACTGCTTTTTTTCTTCTTCTACTACTTATTCTTCTTCTTCTTTCTTCTTCTTCTTCTTCTTCTTCTTCTTCTTCTCCTTCTATTTCTTCTTCCAATTCTTTATCTTCTTCTTTTCTTCTTCTTCTTCTTCTTCCTCTTCTTCTTCTTCTTCTTCTTCTTATTCTTCGTCTTCTTCTTCTTCTTCTTCTTCTTCTTCTTCTCTTTCTTCTCTTTCTTCTCCTTCCTATTGTTCTTCTTATTCTTCTTCTTCTTCTACTTCTTCTTCTTGTTCATCTACTTGGTGTTCTTATTCTTCTTCTATTTCCTCTTCTTCATCGTATTCTTCTTCTTCTTCTTCTTCATTGTCCTCTTCTTCAATTTCTTCTACTACTACTTCATCTTCTTCTTTTTCTTCATCTTCTTCTTTTTCTTCATCTTCATCTTCTTCTTTGTCTTCTTCTCATCTTCTTTTTTTTCTTCTTCTTCTTCTTCTTCTTCTTCTTCTTCTTATACTTCTTCTTCGTCATCTTTATCTTCTTCTTCTTCTCCCTGATCTTCTTCTTTTTTTCTTCTTTTTCTTCTCCTCGAACATAATCAACATCATCTTCTTCTTTTTCTTCTTCTTCCTCCTCCTCTTCTTCTTCTTCATCTTCTTCTTCTCCTTCTACTTCTTCTTGTTCTTTTCTTCTTCTCGTTTTTCTTCTCCTTCTTCTACTCCTTCTTCTTCTTCTTCCTCCTCCTCCACTTCCTCTTCTTTTTCTTATTCTTCATCTGATTCTTCTTCTTCTTCTATCTCATCTTCTTCTTACTCTTTTTCGTCGTCTTCTTCCTTGACTCTTCTTCTTCTTCTTCTTCTTTTTCTTCCTCTACTTCTTCTTCTTATCCTTGTTCTTTCCCTTCTTCTTCTTCCATTTCTTTGTCTCCCTCTTCATCTTCTTCGTCTTCTTCTTCTTGTTATTCTTCTTATTTTTATATTTCTTCCCCTTGTTCTACTTCTTCTTCTTCTTCCCCGTTTTTTTACTTTTTGTTTTCCTTCTTCGACTTCTTCTTTTTATTCTTCTTCATCATCGTCTTCTTCTTCTTCGCCTTCTTGTTCTTCTTCTACTTATTCTTCTTCTTCTTCTTTTTCATCGTCATCATCTTCTTCTTGGTCCTCTTCTTCTTCTTCTTCGTCTTCTTTTATTTCGTCCTCTTCTCCACCTCGATCTTCTTCTTCTTCTTCTTCTTCTTCTTCTTCTTCATCTTCTTCCTCTTCTTTTTCTGCTTCATCTTGCTCTTCTTCTTATTCTTCTTATTCTCCTTCTTTCTATTCCTTTTCTCCTTCTTCTTCCTCCTCTTCTTCATCGTCTTCTTTTCCTTCTTCTTTTCATCTTCTTCTTCATATTCATCTTGGCCTTCTTCTTCTTCTTCTTCTTTTTTCTTTGGCTTCTTCTTCTTCTTCATCATCATCATCTTCATGTTCTTCTTCTTCTTCTTCAACTTCTTCTTCTACTTATTATTATTATTATTATTATTATTATTATTATTATTCTTTTGCTACTCCTCTTTCTTCTCCTCTTCTTCATTATCTTCTTCTTCTTCTTCTTCTTCTTCTCCTTCTCCTTCTCTTTCTTTTTGTTCTTCTTCTTCTTCTTCATCTTCTTCTTCTTCATCTTCTTCTTCTTCTTTTTGTTCTTTTACTTCTTCTTCTTCTTCTTCTTCTTTAACTTTCCCTTCTTCTGCTTCTTTAACTTCTTCACATTCTTCTTCTTCTTCCACTTCTTCTTTTCCCTTATCGTCTTCCTCTTTTTTCGCTTTCATCTTCTTGTTCTCCCTGTTTTTCTTCTTCTTCTTCCTCTTTCCTCTTCCTCTTCTCCTTCTACTACTACTTCTTCGTCTTATTCATCGTCCACTACATCTTCTTCTTCATCATCATCTTCTTTTTCTTCTTTGACTTCTTCTTCTTCCCTTAATATTCTCCAACTTCTTCTCCTTTGTCTTCTCCTTCTTCTTCTTCTTCTTCTTGTTCTCCTGCTTCTTCTTATTCATCTTCCTTCTTCTTGATTTTCAACTTCTTCTTCTTCTTCTTCTTCTTCTTCTTCATAACCTTTTTCTTTTTCTTCTTCTTCTTCTTCTTCCTCTTCTTTGCCTTCTTCTTCATCGTCTTCATCATCTTCTTCTACATCATCATCATCATCTTCTTCTTCTTCGTCTTCTTCCTCATAGTGCTCATCATCTTCTTCTTCTTTTTCTGGTTCTTCTTCTTGTTCTTCTTCTTCTTGTTTTCATTTTTTCTCTTCTATATCAACCTCTTCTTATTATTTTTATTATTATTATTATTATTATTATTCTTCTTCTTCTTCCTCTTTTTCTTCTTCTTCTTCTTCTTTTATTACTACTACTAATACTTCTTCTTCTTGAGATAGTTCTTAATATTCCTCTACTTTTTTTCTTCATCTTTATCATCATCTTCTTCTTCTTCTTTGTCTTCTTCTTCTTTTTCTTCATCTTGTTCTTCTTCTTTATGATCGTGTTTGTTTTCTTCTTCTTCTTCATTGTCTCCTTCTTGTTCTTCTTCTTCTTCTTCTACTACTTCTTCTTCTTCTTCTTCTTCCTCTTCTCCTACTTCTTCATCTTCTTCTTCTTTGTCTTCTTCTTCTGGTTCTTCTTTGTCTTCTTCTTCATGTTCTTCTTCTTCTTCTTCAACTTCTTCTTCTCCTCCTTCTACTTCTTCTCCATTTTCTTCTTCTTCTTCTTCCCCTTCTTCTTCTTCTTCTTCTTCTCCTTCTCCTTTATCTTCATGATCATCTTCCTCTTATTAATATTATTATTATTATTATTATTGTTGTTATTATTATTATTATTACTACTATAACTGTTATTATAACTTAATTATTATTGTTATTATCATTTTTCTTCTTCTTTCTCTTCTTTGTCTCCTTGTTCTTCGCCTTCGTCTTCTTCATCTTTGTCTTCTTCTTCCTCTTCTTGATCTTCTTCCTCTTGTTCTTCTTCTTCACGTCTTCTTCTCCTTTTTCTTCATCTTCTTCTACGTCTTTTTCTTCTTTGGCTTTTTCTTCTAGTTCTTCTTCTTCTTCTTCTTCTTCTTCTTCTTCTTCTTCTTCTTCATCTCCTTCTCCTTCATCTTCTATTTCTTCTTCTACTTCATTTCTTCTTCTTCTTCTTCTCCTTCTTCTACTAGTTCTTCTTCTTCATCTTCTTCATCCTCTTCTTCGACTTCTACTTCTTAGACTCTTCTTCTTCTTCCTCTTACCTTCTTCCACTTCTTCTTCTTCCTCCTCCATCTCTTCTTCTTCTTCCTATTCATTGTCTCTTTCTACTTCTCCTTCGTCTTCTTCTTCTTATTCTCCTCCCTTTTATCCTTCTTCTCACTCTACTTCTTCTTCTTTTTCTTATTGTTCATCTTCTTAGTCTTCTTCTTCTTCTTCTTCTTTGTCTTTTTTTCTTCTTCTTCTTCTTCCTTTTTATTTTTTCCTTCTTCTTCTTCTTCTTCTTCTTCTTCTTCTTCGTCTTCTTCTACTTATTCTTCTTCTCCTCCTTTTTCTTCTTCCTTTTCTTCTTCTTCTACATCTTCTTCTCCTTCTCCTTCTTCTTCTTTGTTTTCCTCTTCCTCTTCTTTGTCTTCCTCTTTTTTTTCTACGTGTTCTTCTTCTTCTTCTTCTTCTTCTTCATCTTTTTCATCTCTGCCTTTTTGTTGTTGTTGTTGTTGTTCTTCTTCTTCTTCTTCTTCTTCTTCTTCTTCTTCTTCTTCTCCTTCTTCCTATTCTTCTTCTTTTTTTTCTTCTTCTTCTTCTTCTCATTCTTCTCCTTCCTTTCCTTCCTCTCCTTCCTTCTCCTTCCTGTTCTTCTTCTTGTTATTCATCTTCTTCCTTATCATCATCATCTTCTTTTTCTTCCCATGCTCTTCTTTTGTGGCTTCTTCTTCTTTTGTTCTTCCTCTTCTTCAACCTC
>JAIUJO010000802.1:12500-42500 GCA_023846275.1 Vanilla planifolia
TCTTAATCTTCTTCTTCTTCTTCTTCTTCTTCGACTTCTTCTTCATCTTCTTCTTCTTATTCTTCATCTTCTTCTCCTTCTTCATCTTGTTCTTCTTCTTCTTCTTCTTCTTCTCTTCTCCTTCTTCTGCTTCTACTTTTACTTTTTTTTTCATCTTTTCTTCCAGTTCTATGTGTTCTTCTTCCTCTTCATCTTCTTCTTATTCTTTTTCTTGTCCTTGTTTTTATTCTTCTTCTTCTTATTCTTTTTCTCCTTTTTCTTCTTCTTCTTCTACTTCTCCTTTTTCTTCTTCTACTTCAACATCTTCTTCTTCTTTTCCTTCTTCATCATCTTCTTATTCTTCTTCTTCTTTTTCCTTCTTCTCCTACATCTTCTTCTTCTTCTTTTTCTTCTTCTTCAACTTCTTCTTCTTCTTCTTCTTCTCTTTCTTCTTCTTCCTCTTACTCTTCTTCTTCTTTTTCACCATCTTCGATGCCTTCTTCTTCTTCTTCTTCTTCTACTTCTTCTTCTTTTCCTTCTTTTTCTTCATCATCATAATCATCATCATCTTCTTCTTCTTATCATCTTCTTCTTCCTTTTGCTCATCTTTTTCTTCTTCTTCTTATAATTTTTTACTTGTTCTTCTTGCTCTTCTTCTTCTTCCTCTTCTTCTTAGACTCTTCTTCTTCTTCCTCACCTTCTTCTGCTTTTTCTTCTTCGTCCTCCTTTTCTTCTTCTTCTTCGTATTCATTATCTCTTTCTACTTCTTCTTCTTCTTCTTTTTCTTCTTTATCTTTTTTCTTCTTCTTCATCTTCCTCTTTGTTTTTTTCTTCTTCTTATTCTTCTTCTTCTTCTTCGTCTTCTTATACTTATTCTTCTTCTTCTCCTTTTTTTTCTTCTTTTTCTTCTTCTTCTACATCTTCTTCTCCTTCTCCTTCTTCTTCTTTGTTTTCCTCTTCCTCATCTTTGTCTTCCTCTTTCCTTTTCTTCGTCTCCTTCTTCATTTTCTTCTTATTCTTTTTCATCTCCTCCATTTTGTATTTGTTCTTCTTCTTCTTCTTCTTCTTCTTCTTATTCTTCTTCTTCTTCTTCTTCTTCTTTGATTTCTACAATATCTCATTCTTCTCCTTCTTCTCCTTCCTTTTCTTCTTCATTTATTTCTTTTTCTTCATCTTCTTGGTCTTCTTCTTGTTCTTCATCTTCATCATCATCATCATCTTCTTCTTCTTCTTCTCCATCCTCTTCTTCTATGTCTTCTACTTATTTTGTTCTTCCTCTTCTTAAACCTCTTTTCCTTCTTCTTCTTCTTCTTCTTCTTCTTCTTCTTCATCCTCTTCTTCTGTTTCTTCTACAACTTCTCCTTCTTCTTCTTCTTCTTCTTCCTCGTCCTCTTCTTCTTCTTTTTCTTCTTCTTCGTCCTCCTCTTTATCTTCTTCTACTTCTTCGTATTCTTCTTCTACTTGATCATCTTCATCTTTTTCTTCTTCCTCTTCTTCTATGTCATCTTCTTCTTCTTCTTCTTCTCTGTGTTTTTCTTCATCTCCTCCTTTTTCTTCTTCTCCTTCTTCTTGTCCTTCCTCTCCTGCATCTTCTTTTTCTCATTCTTGTTCTTCTACTTCTTCTTCTTCCTCTTCCTCATCTTTTTCTTATTTTCTTCTCTTTCTTCTTCTTCTATCTGTTCTTCCTCTTCTTCTTCTTCGTGTTCTTCTTCTTCGACTCTTCTGCTTCTTCTTCTTCTTCTTCTTCTTCCTTTTCCTCGACTCCCTCTTCTTCTTCTTCTTCTTCTTTTGTTTTTTCTTCTCCCATTTGTTTGTCCTCTTTGACTTGTTTTTTTCCTTCTTCATCATCATCACTATCATCTTCTTCTTCTTCTTTTAGTTTTTCTTCTTCTTCGTCACCATCTACTTCTTCGTCTTCACCATCATCATCACCACCATAATCTTCTTCTTCTTCTCCTCCTCCTTTATCTTTTATTTTGTCTTCTTCTTCTTCAGCTTCTTCAACTTCTTCTTTTTCTTTGTCTTCTTCTTCTTCTTCATCTTCTACTTCTTCTTTCTCTTCTTCATCTTCTTCTTCTTCTTCTTCTTCTTCTTCTTCTCTTTCTTTTGACTTTTTCTTCTTGCTCATCTTCCTCTTCTTCTTCTTTTATTTCGATTTCTTCTTCTTCTTCATATTCTTTTTCTTGGTCTTCTTCCTCTTCTTCTTCTTCTTCTTCTTCTTCTTCTTTCCTTTCTTCTTCTTCTTTTCTTCCTCTTCTTCTTCTTGTTCAACTTTTACTTTTCTCCTTCTTCTTCTTCTTCTTCTTCAACTACATCTTTTGCTTCTTCTTCTCCTTCTTCTCTTCTTCTTCTTCTTCTTCTTCTCCTTCTTTTTCTTCTTTTTCTTCTTCCTATTCTTCTTCATCATCATCTTCATCTTCTATTTCTTCTTCTTCTTCTTCTTCTTCTTCAACTTCTTCTTTGTCTTCTTCTTCTTCTTCTTCTTCTTCTTCCTCTTCTTCTTCTTCGTCTTCTTTGACTTCTTCTCCATCCTCGTCTTCTTCCTCTTCCTCTTCTCCTTCTTCTTCTTTTTCATCCTCTTCTTCCTCTTTTTTCTTTTTCTCCTTCTTTTTCGTCTTCTTCTTATTATTATTCTTATTCTTCTTCTTCTTCTTCAACTTCTTCACCTTTTTCTTCTTCTTCTTCTTCTTCTTCCTCTTCTTCTTCTACTACTTCTTCTCCTCCTCTTTCTCCTTCTTCTTTTTCTTCTTCTTCTTCTTCTTCTTCTTTTTCTTCTTTTTCTTCTACTTCTTCTTCTCCATCTTTTTCTTCATTTTTTTTGTACTTCTTCATCTTCTTCTTCCTCTTCTTCTTCTTCTTCTTCTTCTTCTTCTTCTACTTCTTCTTCTCCTTCTTTTCTTTCTTCTCCTTTTGCTTCTTCTAATTCTTTTTCTTGTTTTTCTTCTTCGTTGTTTTCTTCTTCTTCTTCTTCTTCCTCTTCTTCCTCTTCATCTTCTACTTCTTCTTCTTCTTCTTTTTCTTGTACTTCACCATCTTCTTCTTCATCTTCATCTTCTGCATCTTCTTATTCTTCTACTCCTTCTCCTTCTTCATCCCCTTCTTCTTCTTATTCTTCTTCTTCCACTTTACCTTCTTCTTCTTCTTCTTCTTCTCCATCTTCATCTACCTCTCTCCCCCTTCTTCTTCTCCTAATTCTTCTTGTTCTTATTCTTCTTCTTCTCCTTTTTCTTCTTCTTTATTTTCTTCTACCTCGTCTTTTCTACTTCTCCTTCATCTTTTACTTCTTCTTCCTCTTCTTCTTTTTCCTCATCTTCATCTTCTTCTTTTACGTATCTTCATCATCATCAACTTCTTCTTCTTCTTCTTCTTCTTCATTTTCTTCGTATTCTTTTTCTTCTTCTTCGACTTCTTCTTCTTCCTCATCTTGTCTTTCTACTCCTTGCTCCCCTTCTTCTTCTTCTTGTTCTTCTTCTTCTTCTTTTTCTGCTTCTTCTTCTTCCTCGTCTTATTCTTCTTCGACTTCTTCTTCTTCTTCATCTTCTTCTTTGTCTTCTTCTTCTTATACTTCTACTTCTTCCTCATCTACCTGATGTTCTTCTACTACTTCTTCTTCTTCTTCTTCTTCTTCTTCTTCTTATTCTTCTTCTCCTATTTTTTTGTCTTCTTCTTCACCTTCTTCTTCTTCTTCTTCTTCTTCACCTTCTTCTTCTTCTTCTTCTTCTTCTTCTTCTTCTTCTTCTTCACCTTCTTCTTTTTCTTCTTCATCATCTTCTTTTTCTTCGTCTTTTTCTGCTTCTTCTTCTTCTCCTTCTTTTTCTTCTTCTTCTTCTTCTTCTTCTTCTTCCTCTTCTTCTTCTTCAACTCTTCCTCCTCTTCTTCTTCTTCATCTTCTTCTTCTTCTTATTCTTCTTCTTCCTTTTCTTCTTCTTCTCCTTCTTCTCCTTCTTCTCCTTCTTCTCCTTCCTTTTCTTTTTCTTGTTCTCCTTCCTCTTCTTCTTCTTCTTCTTCATCTTCTTCTTTTCTTCAGCCTCTTCTTTTCTTTTCTTCTTCTTCTTCTTCCACCTCCTCTTCTTCTTCTTCCTCTTCTTCTTCCCCTTCAACATCCTCTTCTTCTAATTCTATGTCTTCTTCTTCTTCTTCTACTTCCTCTTATTTTTCCTATTCTTCTTCTTCTTCTTTTCCTTTTTCTTTTGCTTCTTCTTCTTCTCCTTCTACTTCTTCTTCTTATTCTTCTTTCTCTTCTTCTTCTTCTTCTTCTTCTTCATCCTCTTCCTTTTCATATTCTTCTGCTTCTTCCTTTTCATATTCTTCTTCTTCTTCTTCATCATCATCTTCTTTATCATCTTCTTTTTTTTCTTTCTTTTTTTCATCTTCTTTGGCTTCTTCTTCTTCTTCTTATTCTTCTTCTTCTTCTTCTTCTTCTTCTTGATTTTCTTCTTCTTCTTATTATTCTTCTTCTACTTCTTCTTTTTCTTCTTTTAATTCTTCTTTTCTTTGATTGTCTTCTTCTTCTATCGCTTCATCTTATTATTATTATAATTATTATTATTATTATTTTATTATTATTATTGTTATTATTGTTATTTTTCTTTTTATTCATCATCATCTTCTTCTTCTTCTTTTTCTTCTCCTTTTTCTCCTTGTTCTTCTTCTTTTTCTTCTCCTTTTTCTCCTTCTTCTTCTTTTTCATATTCTACTTATTCTTCTTCTTCTTCTTCTTCTTCTTCTTCTTCGTCATCTTCTTCTTCTTCTTGTCCTTCTTCTCGCTCTTCTTCTTCTTCTTCTTCTTCTTCTTAATCTTCGACCCCCTTGTTGTTCTTCTTCTTCTTCCATTACTAGCACTACTTCTTCTACTTCTTCTTCTTCTTCTCCTTCTTCCACTTCTTCGTCTTCTCCCTCTTCTTTACGGCCTTCTTCTTCTTCTTCTTCTTTTTTCTTCTTCTCTTTCTTCTTCTTCTTCTTCTCCTTCTTCCTCATTTTCTTCTTCTCTTAGATTTCCTTCTTCTTCACCTTCATCATCATCATCATCATCATCGTCTTCTTCTTCTTCTTCTTCTTCTTCTTTTTCATCTTCTTCTTCCTCTTCCTCGTCCTTTTCTTCTTCTTCTTCTACTTCTTCTTGTACTTCTTCCTCTTCTTCTTCTTCATCTTCCTTTATGACTCTTCTTCTTCTTCCTCTTCTTCTTCCACTTCCTCCTCTTCTTCCTCTTCCTTTTCATTTTCTTCCTTTTCTTTGTCTCTTTCTTCTTCTTCTGTCTTTTTCTTCTTCTTCTTCTTCTCCTTCTTGTCCCTCTTCCCATTCTTCTTCTTCTTCTTCTTCTTCTTCTTCTTATTGTTCATCTTCATTGTCTTCTCCTTCTTCTTCTTCTTCGTCTTTTCTTCTTCTTCTTTTTCCTCGTCTTTTTTGTTTTCTTCTTCCTCTTCTCTTCTTTTTCTCCTTATTCTTCTTCCTTTTCTTCTTCTTCTTCAACTTTATCTTTGCCTTATTCTTCTTCTTCTTTTTCTTCTACTTCTTCTTCGTCTTCTTCTTCTTCATCGTCGTCATCTTCTTCTTCCTCATCTTCTTCATCTTCTTCTTTGTCTTCTTCTACTTATTCTTCACCTTCTCTTTTTTCTTCATCTTCTTCTTCTTCTTCTTCTTCTTCTCCTTCTTCTTCTTCTTCATCTTCTTTCTTTCTTTTTTCTTCTTCTTCTTCTTCTACTTCTTGTTCTTCTTCTTCTCCTTCTTCTTCTTCTTCTTCTTCTCATCCTTCTTCTCCTTCTTCTCCTTCCTATTATTATTCTTCTTCTTCTGCTTCTTCTTCTTGTTCATCTTCTTGGTGTTCTTATTCATCTTCTACATCAACTTCTTCTTCATGTTCTTCTTCTTCCTCTTCTTCTTCTAAATTTTCTTCTTCTTCTTCTTCAACTTCATCTTCTTCTTCTTCTTCATCATCTTCTTCTTTGTCTTCTTCTTCTTCTTCTTGCTCTTCTTCTTCTTCTTCTTCTCATTCTTCTTCTTCTTCTCCTTCTCGTTCATTTTCTAATTCATCTCCCTGATCTTGTTCTTTTTTCTTCTTTTTCTTCTTCTCGAACATAATCATCAACATCTTCTTCTTATTATTATTATTATTATTATTTGTATATTTCTTTCCCTTGTTCTACTTCTTCTTCTTATTATTATTATTTTTCTTCTTTTATTTTTCCTTCTTGGTCTTCTCCTTTTTGTTCTTCTTCTTCTTGATCATCATCTTCTTCTTCTTCTTCTTCTTCTTCTTCGTCTTCTTTTTCTTCTTCTCCTTATTCTTCATCATCTTCTTCTTCATCATCATCATCTTGTTTTTCGTCCTCTTCTTCTTCTTCTTTCATTGTCTTCTTCTCCACTTTGAACTTCTTCTTCTTCATCATCATCAACATCTTGTTCTTCTTCTTTTTCTTCTTCATCTTGCTCTCCTTCTTATTCTTCCTCTTCTCCTTCTTTTTGTGCCTTTTCTCCTTCTTCTTCCTCCTCTTCTTCATCTTCTTTTTCACATTCATCTTGGTCTTCTTCTTCTTCTTTTCTTTGCCTTCTTCTTCTTCATCATCATCTTCTTCTTCTTCTTGTTCTTTTTCTTCTTCTTATTCAACTTCTTCTACTTCATCTTATTATTCTTCTTCTTCTTCTACTACTACAACTACTACTCCTTTTTCTTCTCCTCTTCTTCATCATTATCTTCCTCTCCTTCTTCTTCTCCTTCTCCTTCTTTTTGTTCTGCTTCTTCTTCTTCCTCTTTTTCTTCTTCTTCTTCTTCTTCTAGTTCTTCTTCTTCTTCTTCTTCTACTTCTTCTTCTTCTTCTTCTTTGTCTTTCCTTTCTTCTTCTTTTTCTTATTCTCAATCTTCTTCTACTTACCCTTCTTCTTCCTTATCGTCTTCTTCTTTTTCGTTTTCATCTTCTTGTTCTCTGTCTTTTTCTTCTTCTTCTTCTTCTTCTTCCATGTCTTCTTCTTCTCCTTCCTCTTCGTCTTTTACTACTACTTCTTCTTGGTCTTATTCATCATCCACTTCATCTTCTTCTTCTTCTTCTTTGACTTCTTCTTTAGCTTCTTCTTCTTCCCTTCTTATTCTTCAACTTCTTCTCCTCCTTCTCTTCTTCCCCTTCGTCTTCTCCTTCTTCTTCTTGTTCTTATTCTCCATCTTCTTCTCATTCATCTTCCTTCTTCATTTTCATATTCTTCTTCTTTTTCTTCTCTGTCTTCTTCTTCTTCTTCTTCATCACCTTTTTCTTCTTCTTCCTCATCATCCTCTTCTTTGTCTACTTCTTCATCATCTTCTTCTTCTTCATCACCTTTTTTTCTTCTTCTTCATCATCATCTTCTTTGTCTACTTCTTCATCATCTTCATCATCTTCTTCTTCATCATCATCATCATCTTCTTCCTCCTCTTCATGTTCGTCTCTTCTTCTTCTTTTTCTTGTTCTTCTTCTTATTATTATTCTTCTTCTTATTTTCATTTTTCTTCTTCTACATCAACCTCTTCTTCTTCTTCTTCTTCATATTCTTCTTCTTCTTCTACTACTAATACTACTACTACTGCTTCTTCTTCTTCCTCGTCCTCCTCCTCTTCTTTTTTTTCTTCTTCTTCCTTCTTCTTCTTGTTCTTCTTCTTGTTCTTCTTATCCTTATAATTATTCTTCTTCTTATTCTTCTCCATCTTCATCTTCTTCTTCTTCTTCTTCTACTTCTTCTTCTTCTTGAGCTAGTTCTTGCTATTCCTCTACTTCTTTTTTTCTTCATCTTTATCATCATCTTCTTCTTCATCATCATCTTCTTCTTCTTCTTCATCAACTTATTCTTCTTCTACTTCATCATCTTCTTTGTTGTCTTTTTCTTCATGTTCTTCTTCTTCTTCTGTTACTTCTTCTTCTTCTCCTACTTCTTCATCTTCTTCTTCTTTGTCTTCTTCTAGTTCTTGTCTGTCTACTTCTTCATCTTCTTCTTCTTCTTCAACTTCTTCTTCTCCTCCTTCTCTTTTTTTTTCTTCCTCTTCTTCCCCTCCTTCTTCTTCTCCTTCTCCTTCTTCATCTTCAACTTCCAATTATTTTTATTGTTATTATTAATATTATTATTATTATTATAACAACTATAACTATTATTATATTTTTTTTATTATTATTATAATTTTTCTTCTTCTTCTTCCTCTTCTTTGTCTCCTAGTGCTTTGCCTTTGTCTTGTTCATGTTTGTCTTCTTCTTCCTCTTCTTCTCTTCTTCCTCTTCTTATTCTACTTCGACTTCTTCAACTTCTTCTTCTTCATCTTCTTCTTCTACTACTTCTACTTCTTCCTCATCTACTTCATGTTCTTCTACTTCTTCTTCTTCTTCTTCTTCTTCTTCTTCTTATTCTTCTTCTTCTTCATCATCATTTCCTTCTCCTTCATCTTCTATGTCTTCTCCTTCATCATCATCTTCTTCTTCTTCTTTTCATCTTCTTCTTCATCTTCTACTTCTTATTCTTTATCTTCTTCTTCTTCTTCTTCTTCTTCATCTTCTACTTTTTCTTCTTTTTCTTCTTCTTCTTCTTCTTGTTTTTCCCCTTCTTCTTCTACTTTTCCTTTTTCTTCATCTTTTTCTTCCTCTTCTATGTGTTCTTCTTCCTCCACTTCGTTTTCTTCTTATTCTTTTCTTATCTTTCTTTTTAATCTTCTTCTCCTTCTTTTTCTTTTTCTCCTTTTTCTTCTTCTACTACTTCTTCATTATCTTCTTCTTTTCCTTCTTCTTCTTCTTCTTCTTATTTTTCTTCTTCTTTATCCTCTTCTTCTCCTTCTCCTTCTTCTCCTTCCTCTTCTTCTTCTTCTTCTTCAACTTCTTCTTCTTCTTCTTCTTCTTTTCTTCTTCAACTTCTTCTTCTTCTTCTTCTTCTTTTCTTCTTCTCTTTCTTCTTCTTCTTCTTCTTCTCCTTCTTCTCCATCATCATCATCATCATCATCATCTTCTTCTTCTTCTTCTTCATCTTCTTCTTCCTCTTCCTCATCTTTTTCTTCTTCTTCTTCTCCTTCTTCTACTTGTTCTTCTTCCTCTTCTTCTTCTTCCTCTTCTTCAACTTCCTCTACTTCTTAGACTCTTCTACTTCTTCCTCACCTTCTTCTGCTTCTTCTTCTTCTTCCTCCTCCTCTTCTTCTTTTTCCTATTCATTATCTCTTTCTACTTCTTCTTCGTCTTCTTCTTCTTCTTATTCTTCTCCCTTTTATCCTTCATCTTGCTCTTCTTCTTCTTCTTCTTATTGTTCATCTTCTTGGTCTTCTTCTTCTTCCTCTTTGTCTTTTTTTCTTCTTTTTCTTCTTCTTGTTCCTATTTCTCTTTGTCTTCTTCTACTTCTTCTTCTTCTTCTTCTTCTTCGTCTTCTTCTACTTATTCTTCTTGTTCTCCTTTTTCATCTTCCTTTTCTTCTTCTTCTAGTTCTTCTTCTTTCTTTTCTTTGTCTTCTTCTTCTTCTTCTTCCCCTTCCTCTTCATCTTCTTGTTATTGTTGTTCTTCTTCTTCTTCAATGTCTACTTCTTTTTCGTATTCTTCTTCTTCTTCTTTTTTTTCATCTTCTTCATCATCTTCTTCCTTTTATTATTATTAATTTTACTATTATTATTGTTGTTATTGTTCTTTTTCTTCTTTTTATTTTCTTTTCTTACTTCTTCCTCTTCTTCTCATTCTTCTTCTACTTCATCATCTTCTTCTTCTTCTACTTCTTCCTCTTCTTCCTCTTCTTCTTCTTCTTCTTCTCCTTCTACTTCTTTTCTTCTTCTTCTTCTTCTTCCTCTTCTTCTTGTTATTCTTCATTGCCTTGTTCTTCGTCTTCTTATTATTATTCTTTTTATTCCTCTTCGTCTTCTTTTTCTTCCTCTTCTTCTTTTCCTTCTTCTTCTTCTTCTTCTTCTTCGTCATCTTCTAATTTGTCTTCTTCTTCTTCTCCATCATCGACATCTTCTTCACCTTCTTCTTCTTCCTCTTCTTCATCTATTTCGTCCTTTTCTACTTCTTCTTCCTTTTCTAAATCTTCTTCTTCTTTGCCATCATCTTCTTCTACTTCGTCTTCTTCTTCTTGTTCTTCTTCTTCTCTTCTTCTTCTTCTTCCTCTTCTCCTTCTTCTTCTTCTTATTCTTCTCTTTCTTCTTATTATTCTTCAATGCTTCGTACTTTGTCTTCTTATTATTATTCTTCTTCTTCTTTGCCTTCATCTCCTTCATCTTCTTCATCTTCTTGTTCTTCTTCTTCTTCTTCTTCTTCTTCTTCATCCTCATCATCTTCTTCACCTTCTTCTTCTTCTTCGTGCTTTTCCTCTTCTTCTTCATATTCTTCTTCTTCCTCTTCTTCGTCTTTTTCTTCTTCTTCAACATCTTCTTCTTTGTGTTCTTGTTCTTCTTCTACATCGTCTTCTCTTCTTCTTCTTCTTCTTCTTTTTCTTCTTCTTCTTCTTCTTCTTCTTTACCATCCATTTCTTCTTCTTCTTCACCATCATCATCATCATCTTCTTATTTTTCTACATCTTCTTCTTCTCATTCTTCTTCTTGTTATTCTTTGTCTTTTTTTCCTTCCCTTAATACCTCTTTGTTTACATCTTCTTCTTCTTCTTTTTATTCTTCTTCATCTTCTTCTTCTTCTTCTTCTTTTTCTCCTTCTTCTTCTTCTTCTCCTTTTTCTTTTTCTTCTCCTTTTTCTTTTTCTTCTTCTCCTTAATCTTCTCCTTCTTCTTTATCTTCCTCTTCTTCTTCTTCTTCTTTTTCTCCTTCTTCTTCATCTTCTTCATCATCATCATCATCTTCTTCTTCTTCTTCTTCTTGTTCTTTTACTTCTACTTCTTCTTCGTCTTCTTCTTCTTCTTCTTTAACTACTTCTTTATCTTCTTCTTCTTCATCTTCGACTTCTACTTCTTTTTCTTCTTCTTCTTCTTCCCTTTCTATTACTTCTTCTTCTTCTTCCTCGTCTTCTACTTCTTCTTCTTCTTCTTCTTCTTCTTCTTATTTTTCTTCTTGTTCTTCATCTTCTTGTTTTTCTTCGTCTTTCTCTTCTTCATCTTTACCTTCTTCTTCTTCTTCAACTTCTTCTTTTTCTCCTTCTTTCTTCCCCTTCTTCTTCTTCTTCTTCTTCTTCTCCTTCTTCTACTTCTTCTTGTTCTTGGTCTTATCTTCTTCTTCTTCTTCTTCTTCTTCTTCTTCTTCTCTAATTCTTCTTCTACTTTTATTCTTCTTTTTCTTCTTCTTCTTCTTCTTCTTCTTCTTCTCTCATTCTTCTTCTTTTTCTTCTTCATCTTCTTTTTCTTCTTCTTTTTCTTCTGTCTTCGTACTCTTCTACTTCTTCTACTTCTTCATCTTCTTCTTCTTCTTCTTTTTCTTCTTCTTTGCCTTTTTCTTCTTTCTCTTCATCATCTTCCACTTCTTCTTTATCTTTTACATCTTCTTTTTCTTCTTCTTCTTCTTCTTCTTTTGCTTCTTCTTCTTCTCCTTCTTCTTTTCTTCTTTTAATCTTTTCATTAATTATCTTCTTCTTCTTCTTCTTTTTCTGCTTCTTCTTCTTCTTCTTCATCCTTTTCTTCCTCATGTTCTTTTTGTTCTTTTTCTTCTTCTTCTTCCCCTTCGTCCTGTTTTTTTTTGCTTCTTCTTTGTCTCTTCTTCTTCTTGTTGCTGTTCTTCTACTTATCACTCTTCTTCTTCTTCTTCTTCTTCTTCTTCTTCTTCTTCTCCTTCTTCTTCTTCTTCTTCTTTCGCTTCTTCAACTTAATGTTCTTCTTCTTTTATTTCTACTTCTACTTGTTCTTCTTTATCACCATCTTCTTGTTCTTAGTCTTCTTCTTCTTCTTCTTCTTTCTTTTTCTTCTTCTTCTTCTCATCATCTTCTTCTTTTTCTTTTTCTTCAACTTCTTCTTCACTTCTTCTTCTCCTTCTTCTTCTTCTTCTTTGTCTTCCTATTGTTGTTCTTCTTTTTATTATTCTACTTCTTCTCCTATTTCTTTACCATCTTCTTCTTCTCCTTTGACTTCTTCTTCTTTTTCTTCTTTTTCTTCTTCTTCTTCTTCTTCTTCTTCTTCTACTACTACTACTTTTTCATGTTCTTTGTCTTCTTCTAATTCCTCATCATCATCTTCTTCTTATTCTTCTTCTTCTTCTTGGTCATATTATTTTTTCATCTTTTTCTTCATGATCTTCTTCATCTTCTTCATCATCTTCCTCTTCTTCGTCTTCTTCTTCATCATCTTCTGCTTCTTCTTTCTCGTTCTACTTCTTTCGCATCTTCTTCTCCAACTTCTCCTTATTCTTCTTTTTCTCCTTCTTCTTCTTGTTCTTATTCTTTCTTCTTCTTCTTCTTCTTCTTCTTCTTCTCTCTCTTGTTCTTCTTCTTCAAGCTCTTCTTTTCTTCTTCTTTCGCTTCATCTTCATTTTCTTCTTTTTCTTCTTCATCATCTTCTTCTTCTTCTTCTTTTTCTTCTTCTTCCTCTACTTCTTCTTCTTCTTCTTTTTCTTCTTCTTTATCTTCTTCTTTTCTTCTTCTTCTTCTTCTTCTTCTTCTTCTTCTTCTTCTCATTCTTCTTCTTCTTCTTCTTAGTCTTCTTCGTCTTCTTCTTCTTCTTTTCGTCGTCTTCTTCTCCTTCTTCTTTGTCTTCATCAACATCTTCTTCTTCTTCTTCTTCCTCTTATTTCCTTCTTGTTCTTCATCTTCTTGTTTTTGTTCGTCTTCCTCTTCTTCATCTTTGCCTTTTTCTTCTTCTTCTACTTGTTCTTCTTTTTCTCCTTCTTCCCCTTCTTCATCTTCTTCTTCTTTTTCTTATTCTACTTCTTCTTCTTCTTCTTCTCATTCTTCTTCTTCTTTTTATTCTTCTTCTTCTTCTTCTCATTCTTCTTCTTCTACTTCTTCTTCTTCATCTTCTTTTTCTTCTTTTTATTCTTCTTCGTCTTATTCTTCTTCTTCCTCTTCTTCTTCTTCCTGTTCTGCTTTGACTTCTTCAACATCTTCTTCTTCTTCTCGTTCGTCTTCTTCTTCTTCTTCTTCTTAATCTTCTTCTATTCCTCCTTCTTCTTCTTCCTCTTCTTCTTCTCTTTCTTCTTCTTCTCCTCCTCCTTCTCTTTCTTCTTCATATTTTTCTTCTTTTTATTAATTTTCTTCTTCTTCTTCTTCTTCTTCTTCTTGGCTTTCTTCTTTATTTTTTTGTCTTCTTCTTCTTCATCTTCTTTTTCTTCTTCTTCTCCTTCTTCTTCTTCTTTTTCTTCTTATTTTTCTCTTTCTCCTTCTTCTTCTCCTTCTTCTTCTTCTTCATCTTCTTCTTTATGAACTTCTTCTTCTTCTTCTTCTTCTTCTTCTTCATCCTTTTCTTCTTCTTCTTCTTTTTCTTCTTCATCTTCTTCCTCTTCCTCATCTTTATCTTCTTCTTCTTTCTCTCTTCTTCATCTTCTTCCTTTTCTACTTCTTATGCTTCTTTTTCTTTGTCTTCTTCTTCTTCTTCTTGCTCTTCCATTTCTTCATCACCTTCATCTTCTTCTTCTTCTTCTTCTTCTTCTTCTTCTTCTTCTTCTTCTTGTACATCTTCTTCTTTTTAATCTTCTTCTTCTTCTTCGTCGTCTTCTTTTTCCTCTTCTTCTTCGTCTTCTTTTCCTTCATCTTCTACCTTTTCTTCTTCTTCTTCTTGAACTTCTTCTTATTCTTCTTCTTCTTCTTCTTCTTCTTCTTCATCTTTGTCGCCTTCTTCTTCTTCTTCTTTTTCATCATCATCTTCTTCTTCTTCTTCCTTTTCTTCTTCTTCTTTTTCTTCTTCTTCTTCTTCTTCCTCTTCTTCTTCTTAATCTCCTTCTTCTTCCCATCATCCTCCTCTTCTTCTTCTTCATATCCTTCTTCTTCTACTTCTTCTTCTATTTATTCTTCTTCCTCCTCCTGTTCTTCTTATTTTTCTTCATTTTCTTCTTTTCCTTTTTCTTCTTCTTCTTCTTCCCCTTCTTGTTCATCTTCTACTTCTTCTTCTTCATCGTCATCTTCTTCTTCTTCCTCTTCCTCTTCTTCTCCTCCTCCTTCATCTTCTTCATCTTCTTCTTCTTCTTCTTCTTCGTCTTTTTCGTCTTCTACTTCGTCTTCTTCCTCATCTTCTTCTTCTTCTTCTCCTTCTTCTTCTTCTTCTTCTTCTTGTTTTTCTTCTTCTTCTTCTTCTTCGTGTTCTTTTTTTCTTGTTCTTCCTTTTTTTGTCTTCTTGTTTTACTTCAGCATCATCATCAACTTCTTCTTTTACTACTACTACTACTTCTTCTTCTTCTTCTTCTTCTTTTTTAGGTTCTTCTTCTTCTTCTTCTTCCTCTTCTTTATCTACTTCTTTTTTCTTCCTCCTCTTCTTTTTATTCTTCTTCTTCTTCTTCTTCTTCTTCATCTACTTCTTCTTTTTCTTCATGATGTTCTTGGAATTCTCTTCTTCTTCTTCTTCTTCTTCTCCTCCTCTTCTTCTTGTTCTTCTTCTTCTCCTCCTTCTTTATGATATTCTTCTTCTTCGTCATCTTCTTCTTCTTCCTCTTTTTCTTCTACTACTGCTTCTTTTTTGTCTTCTTCATCTTCTTCTTATTTTACTTTTTCTTCTTCTTCTTCTTCTTCTTCTTCTCCCTATTCTTCTTCTTTTCCTTCTTCTTCTTCTTTTTCTTCTTCTTCTTTTTCATCATCTCCTTCTTCAACTTCTGCTTCTTCTTCTTCTCCTTCTTCTTCCTCTTCTACTTCTTCTTCTTCTCCTTCTTCTTCTTCTTCTTCTTCTTCTTCTTCTTCTGCTTCTTCTGCTTCTTTTTCTTCTTCATCATCATCTTCTTTTTCTTCGAATTTGTCTTCTTCTTCATCATCTTCTTCTTCATATTATTCTTTGTCATTTTCTTCTTCATTTTCTTCTTCGTCTTCTTCTTCGTCTTCTTCTTCTTCTTTTTCTTCATCATCATCATCTTCTTCTTCTTCTCTTTCTTCATCTTCTTCTTCTTTTCTTCTTCTTCTTCTTCAACTTGTTCTCTTTTTCTTCTTATTTTTATTCTTATTCTTCTTCTTCTTTATCATCTTCTTCTTCTACTTTGTCTTCTTCATCTTCTTCTTCTTCGTCTTCTTCTTCTTCATCTTCTACTTCTACTTTTTCTTCTTTGTCTTCTTCGTTTTTCTCTTTGTCTTCTTCTTCTTCTTCATCTCATTCTTCTTCTTCTTCTTCTTTGTCTTCTTCTTCTTCTTCTTCGTCTTCTACATCTTCGTCTTCTTCTACTTCTTCTCCATCTCCTTTTTCTCCTGCTCTTTCTTCTTCTTCCCCTTTTGTCATCTACTCCTTCTGCTCCTCCTCCTCCTTCTTCTTCTTCCTATTCTTCTTATTCATCTTTTTCATTATTTTCTACTTCTTCTTCTTCTTCTTCTTCTTCTTCTTCTTAATCTTCTCCTTTTTCTTCTTTTCTCTTCTTCTTCATCCCCTTCTTATTCTTCCTCTTCTTCGACTTCTTCTTCTTTATCTTCCTCTTCTCCTTCTTCACGTTCTCATTCTTCTTCTTTTTCTTCTTCTTCTTGTTTTTCTTCTAATTTCCTCTTATTCTTCTTCATCATCTTTATCTTCTTCTTCTTCTTCTTCTTCATCTTCTTCTTCTCCTTCTTCTTCTTCTTCTTTTTCCTCTTCTTCCTCTTCTTATTCTTCCTCTTCTCGTTTATCTTCTCCTTCCTTTTCTTCTTCTTCTTATTCTTCTTCTCCTTCTTCTCCTTCTTCTTCTTCTTCATCTTCTTCTTTCGTCAATTTCTTCTTGTTCTTCTCCTTCTTCTTCACCATCATCATCATCTTCTTGTTGTTCTTCTTCTTCTTCAGCTTCTTCTTCTTTTCTTATTTCTTTTTCCTTTCCATCTTCTACTTCTCCTTCTTCTTTTTCTTCTTCTTCTTATTCTCCTTCTTCTTCTTCTTATTCTTCTTCTTCTTCTTCTTTTTCTTCATCCTCCTCTTCTCCTCTTTTTCTTCTTCTTGTTCTTGTTCTTGTTCTTCTTCTCCTTCTCCTATTTCTTTTTCATCTCCATCTTCATCTACTTCTTCTTCTTCTCCTTCTCCTACATCTTCTTTTTTCTTCTTCTTCTTCTTCTTCTTCTTCTTCTTTCTTCTTCTTTGCTTTCTTCTTCTTCCTCTTCTACTTCATTTCTATCATCATCATCTTCTTCTTCTTCTTCTTCTTCTTCATCTTCTTCTTCTTCCTCTTCTTCTTCTTGTTCTACTTCTTTTTGTTCTTCTTGTTATTCCTTTTCATCTTTTTCTTCTTTTTCTTCTTCTTCTTCTTTTTTCTTCTTCTTCTTCTTCTTCTTCTTCTTCTTCTTCTTCTGCTCGTTCTTCTTGATCGTCCTCTTATTGCACATCTTCTTGTTTTTTTTCTTTTTCTTCTTCTTCTTCTTCATTTCCTTCTTGTTCTTCTTCCCTTTGTCCTTCTTCTTCGTCTTCTTCTTCTTCTTCTTCTTCCTCGTCTTCATCTTATACTTCATCTTTTTTCCCTTCTTATTATTATTATTCTTTCTCTTCTTCTTCTTCTTATTCTCCTTCTCCTACTTCTTCTTCTTCTTCCTCCTCCTCTTCTTCTTTTTCCCCATTCTTCTTCTTCTTTGCCTTCATTTTCTTCTTGTTTTTGTCGTCTTCATAATCATCTTCTTCTTCTTCCTTTCCATCAACATCATCATCTTCTTTTTCTTCTTATTCTTCTTCTTCTTTTTATTCTTCTTATTTTTCTTCTTCTTCTGCTTCTTCTTCTTCTACTTCTTCTTCTTCTTCTTCTTCTTCTTCTTCTTCCTCTTCTGCAACTTTTTCTTCTCCTTCTTCTTCCTTGTTTACTTCTTACTGTTCGTCTTCCTGATCTTCTTTGCCTTATCCTTGTTCTTGTTTTTCTTCTTCCTCTTCTTCTTCTTCTTCTTCTTCTTTTCTTCTTCTTCATCTTCTTCTTTGTCGTAATCTTTTCTTCTTTGTTTTCATCTACTTCTTCATCACTTTTTTCTTCTTCTTCTTCTTCTTCTCCTCCTCCTCCTCCTCCTGCTCCACCTTTTTCTTCTTCTACTTCCTTCTTCTTCTTCTTTTTTTGTTCTTCTTCTTCTTCTTCTTCTTCATTTTCTATTTTTCTTCTTCTTCTTATTCCTCTGCTTCTACTTCTTCTTATTCTTCTTTTACATCTATTTCTTGTTCTTCATCTTCCTCTTCTTCTACTTCTTCTCCTCCTCCTCCTCCTCCTCCTTCTCCTACTTCTTCTTCTTCTTCCTTTTCTTCTCCTTCTTCTTGATCGTCCTCTTCTTCCACATCTTCTTCTTCTTTTTCTTTTTCTTCTTCTTCTTCTTCTTCTTCTTCTTCTTCTTCATTTCCTTCTTGTTCTTCTTCCCCTTCTTCTTCCCGTTCTCCTTCTTCTTCATCTTCTTCTTCTTCTTGTTCTTGTTCCTCGTCTTCATCTTATACTTCTTCTTTTTTCCCTTCTTCTTCTTATTATTATTCTTCCTTTTCTTCTTCTTCTTCTTCTTCTTCTTATTCTTCTTCTCCTACTTCTTCTTCTTCCTCCTCCTCTTTTTCTTTTTCCTCATTCTTCGTCTTCTTTGCCTTCGTTTTCTTCTTTTTATTGTCGTCTTCATCTTCTTCTTCTTCTTCTTCTTCCTTTCCATCAACATCATCATCTTCTTCTTCTTCTTGTTCTTCTTCTTCTGCCATTTATTCTTCTTCTTTTTCTTCTTCTTGTACTTCTTCTTCTTCTTCTTCTTGTTTTGCAACTTTTTCTTCTCCTTCTTCTTTGTTTACTTCTTGCTGTTCTTCTTCTTGATCTTCTTTGCCTTATCCTTGTTCTTTTTTTTTCTTCTTCTTCTTCTTCCTCTTCTTCTTCTTCTTCTTCTTCTTCTTTATCTTCTTCTTCTTGTTCTTCTTTTTCGTCTTCTTCTTTGTCGTAATCTTTTCTTCTTTGTTTTCATCTACTTCTTCATCATCTTTTTCTTCTTCTTCTTCTTCTTCTTCTTCTTCTCCTCCTCCTTCTCCTCCTCCTCCTCCTTTTTCTTCTTCTACTTCCTTCTTCTTCTTCTCTTCTTCTTCTTCTTCTTCTTATTCCTCTACTTCTACTTCTTCTTATTCTTCTTTTACTTCTATTTCTTGTTCTTCATCATCTTCTTCTTCCTCTTCTTCTTCTTCTCCTCCTCCTCCTCCTCCTCCTCCTACTCCATCTTCTTCTTGTTCTTCTCCTTCTTCATTTTCTTCTTGTTCTTCTTCTTCTTTTCATCTTCTTCCTCCTATTCTTCTTTGTCTTCCTGATCTTCTTTGCTTTCTCTTGTTTTTCTTGTTCTTTTTCTTCTTCATCTATTTCTTCTTCTTCTTCGTCATCTTCTTCTTCTTCTTCTTCTTCTTCTGCTTTTTCTTCTTCTTCTTCTTCTTCTTCTACCTCTTCTTCTTCTACTTCTTTGTCTTCTTTTTCATCTTCTTCTTCTTCTATTATGACTTCGTAATCTTCTTCTTCTTGTTTTTTTTCTTCTTCTTCTTCTTCTTCTTCATCATCATCTTCACATTCTTCTTCTTCGTCTTCATCTTCTTCTTCTTTGTCTTCACCTTTTACTTCTTTGCCTTCGTCTTCTTCTTCTTCGTGATCTTCTTCTTCTTCTTCTTCTTCTTCCTCTTCTTCTCCTACTCCTCCTCCTTCTTCATCTTCTACTTCTTCTTCTTCCTTCTTCTTCTTCTTCTTCTTCCTCTTGTTCATCTTTTTCTTCTTCTTCTTCTTCTTCTTCTTATCATTATTATTATTATTCTTCTTTTTCTTCTTCTTCTTCATCTTCTTCATCTTCTTCTTCTTCATCTTCTTCTTCATCTTCTTCTTCTTCTTCTTGTGGGTCTTCTTCTTCTTTTTGTTCTTCTACTTCTTCTTCTTCTTCTTCTTCTTATTCGCCATCTTCTTCCTTTTCTTCTTCTATGTCTTCTTCTTCTTATTCTTGTTCTACTTCTTTATCTTCTTCTTCATCATCGTCTTTGTCTTTTCTGTTTTCTTGTTCTTTTTCTTCTTCTTCTCCTTCTTCATCTTCTCTTCCTCCTCTCCATCTTCTTCTTCTTCTTCTTCTTTTCCATCATCATCATCATCATCATCTTCTTCTTCTTCATTTTTTTCTTCTTCCTCCTCTTCATCTTGTTCTCCTTCTTTTTCTTCTTCTTTTTCATCATTTTCTTCGTCTTCTACTTCCCGTTCTTCTTCCTCTCCTCCTCCTCCACCTTCTTCTTCTACAACTTCTTTTTCTTCTTCTTCTAAATTTTCTTCTTCTTCTTTCTTCTTCTTCTTCTTCGTCTTCATCCTCTTCTTCCTCCTCCTCTTCTTCTTCATCATCATCTTCTTCTTCTTCTTCTTCCTCCTCTTCTTTTTTTCTTATTGTTATTCTTCCTCTTCTTCTACTTGTTCTTCATTTTCATCTTCTTCTTCTTCATCTTCATCTTTTTCTTCTTCGTCTTGATCTTCTTCTTCTTTGCCTTCTTCTTCTTCTTCTTCTCCTTCTCCTCCTCCTCCTCCTCCATCTTTTTCTTCTTCTATCTTCTTCTTGTTGTTCCTCTTCTTCCTCTTCTTCTTCGCCTTCTTCTTCTTCTTCTTCTTAACCTCATTCTTTTTCTTCATCTTATTCTTCTTCTTCTTCTTCTTCTTCTTCACCTTCTTCTTCTTCTAGTTCTTATTGGTCTTCTTGTTGTTGTTCTTCTTCTTCTTCTTCTTCTTCTTCATCTTCTTCTTCTTTTTCTTCTTCTTCCACTTCATTGTGTTTTTCATCTACATCCTCGTCTTCTTCTACTTCCTTTTTGTCTTTTCCTTCTTCTTCTTCTTCTCCTCCTTTTGCATCTTCTCTTCCTCTTCCTCATCATCTTCTTCTTCTTCATCTTTTCCATCATCATCATCATCACCTTTTTCTTCTTCTTCTTTTTCCTCATCTTCTTCTTCTTATTCTGCTTCTTTTTCTTCTTCTTGTTCTTCTTATTCAGCTTTTTCTTCAACTTCTTCATCCTCTTCTTCTTCCTCTTTTTCTTCTTCTTCTTCCACTTTTTCTTCTTCTTCTTCTACTTCATTTACTTCTTCTTCTTCTTCTTCTTCTTCTTCTTCTTCTTCTTCTAGTACTTCTTCTTCTACTTCATCAAAATCTTCTTCTTCTTTTACTTCTTCTTTTTCTTCTTCTTCTTATTATTTTTATTATTCTTCTCCTTCTTCTTCTTCTTCCACTTCTTTTCATCTTTTTTTTCTTTTTCTCCTACTACTACTACTTCTTCTTCTTCTTCTTCTTCTTCTTCTTCTTTCTTCTTTGCCTTGTTCTGCTTCTTCATTTTCTCTGTCTTCTTCTTCTTCTTTTTCTTCTTCTTCTTCTTCTTCTGCTTCATCGTCTTCTTCCTCTTCTTCTTCTAGTTCTCCTTCTTTTTTATCTTCTTGTTCTTCTTTTTCTTCTTTTTCTTCTTCTTCTTCTTCTTCTTCTTCTTCTGCTTCTTCTTCTTCTACTACTTCTTCTCCTTTGTCATCTTCTTATTCGTATTCTTCTTCTTTATCTTCTTCTTCTTATTCCTTTTCTTCTTCATCTTATTCTTGTTCTTCTTCATCATCATCCTCATCTTCTTCTTCGACTTCTTCTTCTTCTTCCACTTCTTCGTCCTCTTCTTCTTCTTCTTCGTCTTCTTATTCTTCTTCTTCTTCTTCTTCTTCTTCGTCTTCTTATCCTTCTTTTTCTTCGTCTTCTTGTTGATCTTCTTGTTGTTCTTTGCCTTCTTCTTCTTTTTCTTCTAATTCTTCTTCTTCTCCTTCATCGTTGTCATGTTCGTCGTCGCTTTCGTCTTCTTCTTCTGTCTTCTTCTTCTTCGTCTTCTTCTTCTTCTTCTCCTTCTACTCTTCTTCCTCCTCTTGCATCTTCTTGTTCTAGTTCCTTCTTCTTCTTCTTCTTGTTCTTCATTTTCTTCTTCTTCTTCTTCTTCTTCCTCTTCATCTTCTTCTTCTTCTTCTTCTTCTTCTTCTTCTTCTTCTTTTTCTTCTTCTTCTACTTCACTATCTTCTTCTTCATCTTCGTCTTTTACATCTTCTCGTTCTTCTTCTCCTTCTCTTCCTTCTTGTTCTTCTTCTTCTACTTTACCTTCTTCTTCTTCAGTTTCTCCATCTTCATCTTCTTCTCCTCCTCCTTCTTCTTCTCCATATTCTTCTCATTCTCGTTCTTCTCCTTCTTCTTCTTCTTATTTTTTTTCTTCTAGCTTTTCTTCTATCTTGTCTTTTCTACTTCTCCTTCTTCTTCTCCTTCTTCTACCACTTCTTCTTCTCCTTCTTCTACCACTTCTTCTTCCTCATCTTCACCATGTTTTTTTACGTCTCTTCTTTTTCTTCTTCTTTTTCTTCTTCTTCATATTCTTCTTCTTCTTCTTCGACTTGTTCTTCTTACTCATCTTGTTTTTCTTCTTCTTCTTCCCCTTCTTGTTCTTGTTCTTGTTCTTCTTCTTCTTCTTCTTCTTCTTCGTCTTCTTCTGCTTCTTTTTCTTCTTCTTATTCTTCTTCTCCTACATTTTCTTCGACTTCTTCTTCTTCCTCATCATCTTCTTCTTTTTCTTCACCTTCTTCTTTTTCTTCTTCTTCATCTTCTTCATCTTCATCTTTTTCTGCTTCTTCTTCTTCTCCTACTTTTTCTTCTTCATCATCTTCTTCTTCTTCTTCTTCATAATCCTCTTCTTCTTCCTCGTCTTCTTCTTCATCTTCCTCTTCTTCCTTATCTTCTTCTTCTTCTTCTTCTTCTTAATTTTCTTCTACTTCTTCTTCTTCTTCTACTTCTCTTTCTTCTCCTTTTTCTCCTTCTTCTCCTTCTTTTAAATTTTCTTTTTCTCCTTCTTGTTTTTCTTCTTCCTCTTCTTTTTCTTTTTCTTCTTGTTTTTCTACTTCTTGTTGTTTTCTTCTTCTTCTTCTTCTTCTTCCTACTCCTCTTCTTCTTCTTTGTCTTCTTGTACTTCCCCTACTTCATTTTTTTCTTCTTTTTCTATGTCTTCTTCTTCTTCTGCTTCCTCAAATTTTTCTTCTTCTTCTTCTTCTTTTGCTTTTTCTTGTGCTTCTTCTTCTTCTCCTTCTCCTTTTTCTTATTCTTATTCTTCTTTCTTTTCTTCTTCTTCTGCTTCTTATTTTTCTTCTTCTTCTCCTCCTTTTCTTCTTCCTCTTCTTCTTCATCATTGTCACCATCTTCTTCTTCTTCTACTTTCTCTTCTTCATCTTCTTCTTTGGCTTCTTCTTCTTCTTCTTCTTCTTCTTCTTCTTCATCTTCTTCTTCTTCTTCTTCTTCTACTTCTTCTTCTTCTTTTTCTTCTACTACTTCTTTTTCATTGTCTTCTTCTTCGTCTTTTTCATCTTCTTCTTCTTCCTCTTCATCTTATTATTATTATTCTTTTTATTCATCCTCTTCTTCTTATTCTTCTCCTTTTTCTTCTTCTTCTTCTTCTTCTTCTCCTTCTTCTTCTTCTATTTATTCTTCTTCCTCTTCTTCATTTATTCTTCTTGTTTTTCTTCTTCTTCTTCTTCTTGTCATTCTTCTCCTTCCTCTTCTTCTTCTTCTTCTTCCTATTCTTCTTCTTTTTCATCTTCGAACGCTTCTTCTTCTTCTTCCTCTACTTCTTCTATTTCTTCTTCTTCTTCTTCCTCCTCTCTTCATCTTCTCCTTCTTCTTTTCCTCTTTCTTCTTCTTCTTCTTTCCTATTCTTCTCCTTCTTCTTCTTCTTCTTCCTCTTCTTCCTCATTTTCTTCTTCTCTTTGTTCTACTTCTTCTTCTCCTTCTTCTTCTTCTTCTTCTTCTTCTTCTTCTTCTTCTTCTTCGTCTTCGTCATCTACGTCTTCTTCTTCTTATCCATCTTCTTGTTGTCTTCTTCCTCTTCTTCTTCTTTATCTTCTTCTATGACTCTTCTTCTTCAACATCTTCTTCCACTTCCTCCTCTTCTTCCTCCTTTTCTTTTTCTTAATTTTCTTTGTCTATTTTGTCTTCTTCTTCTTCTTCTTTTTCTTCTTCTTTTTCTCCTTCTTTTTGTCCCTCTTCCCATTCTTCTTCTTCTTCTTCGTATTGTTCATCTTCTTTGTCTTCTTCTTCTTCTTCAACTTCATCTTTGTGTTCTTCTCCTTCTAATTCTTCTTCTTCTTTTAGTCTTCTTCTTCTTCTTCTTCTTTTTCTTCTTCTTCATCATCATCTTCTTCTTCTTCTTCTTCTTTTCTTCTTCTACTTACTCTTCTCCTTCCCTTTTTTCTTCTTCCATTTCTTCTTCTCCCCTTCTTCACCTCCTTCTTTGCTTTCTTCTTTCTCTTTTTCGTCTTCTTCTTATTTTTTCTTCCTCTTCTTCTTCTTCTCTCTCTTTTTCTTCTACTACTACTACTTCTTCTTCTTCTCCATCTCTTTCTTCTTCTTATTCCTCATCTTCTTCTTCTTTTTCTTCTTCTTCTTCTTCTAGTTCTCCTTCTTCTTCTTTTTCTTCTTCTTCTTCTTCTTCTTCTCCTCCTCCTTCTTCTCCTTCTTCTCCTTCCTCTTCTTCTTCTTCTTCTTCTTCTTCATCTTCTTGGTGTTCTTATTCTTCTTCAACTTCTTCTTCTTCATCGTGTTGTTCTTCTTCCTCTTCTTCTTCATTATCCCCTTCTTCTTGTTCTTCTACTTAATCTTCTTCTTCATCTTCTTCTCCCTCTTCTTCTTTGTCTTCTTCTTCTTCTTATTCTTCTTCTTCTTCTTCTTCTTCTTCTTCTTCTTCTTCTTCTTCTTCTTTTCCTCTTCTTCTTCTTGATCTTCTTTTTCCTCTTCTTCTTCTTCATCTTCTTCATCTTCTTCTACTTCTCATGCTTCTTCTTCTTCTTCTTCTCCTTCTCATTCATCTTCTACTTCTTCTCCTTCTTCTTGTTCTATTTTTCTTCCTTTTCTTCTTTTCAATCATAATCATCAACATCATTATCATCATCTCCTTTTTCTTCTTCTTCTTCTTCCTCTCCTTCTTCTTCATCTTCTTCTCATTCATCTTTTTCTTCTCCTTCTTCTTCTTGTTCTTCTTCTTCTTTTTCTTCTTCTTCTTTTTCTCCTTCTTTTGCTCCTTCTTCTTCTTCTTCTTCTTCTTCCTCCTCTTCGTTTTCTTTTTCTTGTTCTTCTTCTTCTACCTCATCCTCTTTTTCCTCTTCTTCGTGTTCTTCTTCCTCGACACTTCTTCTTCTTCTTCTTCTTCTTCTTCTTCTTCTTCTTTTTCTTCTTCCTCTTCTTCCAGTTCTTCTTCTTCTTTGCCTTTTTCTTTCCCTTGTTCTTCTTCCTTTTTGTTGTCTCCCTCTTCTTCTTCTTCGTCTTCTTCTTATTGTTCTTCTTCTTATTTTTATATTTCTTTCCCTTTTTCTTCTTCTTCTTCTTCTTCTTCTTTTTGTTTGCCTACATGGACTTCTTCTTTTTCTTCTTCCTGTTCTTCTTTGTATTCTTGTTCTTTTTCTACTTATTCTTCTTCTTCTTCATCTTTTTCAGTGTCATCATCTTCTTCTTCGTCCTCTTCTTCTTCTTCTTCTTCTTCTACTTCTTCTACTTCTTTTATTTCTTCTTCAATCTCTTCTTCAACTTGCTTTTCCTATTATTCTTCTTCTTCTCCTTCTTTCTCTTCTTTTTCTTCTTCTTCTTCCTCTTCGTCTTCATCTTCTTCTATGCTTTCTTATTCTCATCTTCTTCTTTTTCTTCATATTCATCTTGGTCTTCTTCTTCTTCATCATCTTCTTGTTCTTGTTGTTCTTCTTCTTCTACAACTAATACTACTACTTCTTCTTCTTCTTCTTCTTCTTTGTCGTCGTCTTTCCCTTCCTCTTCTCCTTCTTCTTCTTCTTCATCTTCTTCTTCTTCCACTACTTCTTCTTGTTCTTCCTTATCATCTTTTTCTTTTTCGTTTTCTTCATCCTATTCTCCTTCTTCTTCTTCTTCTTCTTATTCTTATTCTTCTTCACCTTCTCTTTTCCTTATTCTTTTTCTTATTCTTCTTCTTTGTCTTTATCGTCCTCTTTCTCTATTTCTTCTTCACCTTCTCCTGCTCCTTCTTCTCCTTCTTCTTCTTCTTCCTCCTCCTCTTTATTATACCCTTCTTCGTCTTCAACTTCTTCTTACTCTTCATCTAATTTCTTTTGTTCCTCTTCTTCTTCTTCTTCTCCTTCTTCATCATCTTCTTCTTCTTCTTCTTCTTCTTCTTCTCCTTCTTCCTCCTCTTCCTCTTCTTTGTCTTGTTCTTCATCCTCTTCATCTTCTTTTTCCTCTGCAACTTCTTCTCATTCATTTTCTTATTCGTCCTCTTCTTCTTTTTCATCTTCTTCTTCTTCTTCTTCTTCTTCTACATCTTCTTCTTCGTCTTCTTCTTCATCTCCTTTTTCTTCTTCTTTTTATTCTTCTTCTACTTCTTCTTCTTCTTCTTTTTCTTCTTCTCTTTGTTTTTCTTCTTCTTCTTCTTCTTCTTCAACTTCTTTATCTTCTTCTTCTTCTTCTTTTTCTTCATCATCTTCATCTTCATCTTCTTTTTCTTCTTCTTTTAGTTCTTTTTCTTCTTTGGCTTCTTTTTCTTCTTCTTCACCTTCTAGTTCTTCTTATGCACTTCTTCTTCTTCTTCTTCTTCTTATTCTACTGCTTCTTCTTCTTCTTCTTCTTCACCTTCTTTTTCTTCTTTTTCCTCTTCTTCTTCTTCTTCTTCTCCTTATTTTTCTTCTTCTTCACCTTCTTCTTCTACTTTTTCTTCTTCTTCTTCTTTTTCTCCTTCTTCTTCTTCTTCTTCTCCTTTGCTTTTTCCTTATTCTACTTCTTTTTCTTCCTTTTCTTCTTCTTCTTCATCTTTGTCTACCTCTCCTTCCTATTCTTCCTCTTCTTTTTCTTCTACTATTTGTTATTCTCTTTCTTCTCCTACTTCCTCCTCTTTTTCCCCTTTATGGTGTTCTTCTTCTTCTCCATCTTCTTCTTGCTGCACTTCTTCTTCTTCTTCTTCATCTTCTTCTTCTTCATCTTCTTCTTCTCCTCCTCCTTCGTCTTCTTCTTCTTCTTCATCATCTTTTTCTTCTCCTTCTTCTTCCCCTTCTTCTTCTTCCACTTCTTCTTGTTCCACTTCTTTGTTTTTTTCTTCGTCTTCATCTTCTTTTTCATCTTCTTCTTCTTCTTCTTTCTGCTCTTCTTCCTCTTCTTCTTTATCTTCTTTTTCTTCTTCCTCTTTTTCTTCTTCTACATCTTCTTCTTCTTTGTCTTCATCTTCTTTTTCTTCTTCTTCTTCTTCTTCTTCTTCATCATCATCGTCATCATCATCTTCTTCTTCATCATCGTCATCATAATCGTCATCTTCTTCTTCTATTTCTTGTTCTTCACCCTCTTCTACTTCTTGTTCTTCTTCTTCATCTTTTTCGTCTTCTTCTTCTTCTTTTTCTTTTTCTTCTTCGGCTTTTTGTTCTACTTTCCCTTCTTCTTTTTCTTTTCTTCTTTGTCGCCTTCCTTTTCTTTTTGGTCTTGGCCTTCTTCTTTTTCTTCTTTTTTCTTCTTCCTTTTTTCTTTCTTCTTCTTCTCTTTTTTTTTCTTTTTCTTCTTTTTCTCTTTCATCTTCTTATTCTTTTATTTCTTCTTCCTCTACTTGTTCTTCTCCATCTTTTTCTTCTTCTTCTTCTTCTTCTTCTTCTTCTTTTCTTCTTCTCCTCCTCGTTTTTCTTTGCCTTCTTCTTCCTCTTCTTCTTGTTCTTCTTATTCTTTATCTTCTTCGTTGTCTTCCTCTTCTGCTTCTTGTTCGTCGTCTTCTTCTTCTTCTTTGTCTTTTTCTTCGACTTCTTCTTCTTCTTATTCTTCTTCTCCTTCTTCTTCTTCTTCTTCTTCTTCATCTTCTTTGCCTTCTTTTTCTTTTTCTTCTTCTACTTTTTCTTTAGTCTTTTTCTTCTTCTTTTTCTTTTTCTTCTTCTTTTTCTTTTTCTTCTTCTTCTTCTACTTCTTTATCTTTTATTTCTTCTTCCTCTTCTTCTTCTCCTTCTTCTTCTTCTCCTTCATCTCTTTCTCCTTTTTCTTCTTCTTCTTCTTCTTCTTCCTCTCCTTCTTCATCATCATCAACTTCTTCCTCTTCCTCTTCTTCTTCTTCTTCTTTTTCTTCTTCCTCTTTCTACTCCATTTCCCTCATCTTCATCTTCTTTTTCTTCGTCTTCTTGTTCTTTTTTCTCTTCTTCTTTGTCTTATTCTTCTTCTTCTTCTTCTTCTTCATCTCCTTCTTCTTCTTCTTCTTTTCTTCTTCTTTGCCTTCGTCTTCTTCTTCTTCTTCTTCATCTTCTTCTTTGACTTCTTCTTCTTCTTCTTCTTTTCTTCTTCTTGCTCTTCTTCTTCTTCTTGTTCTTCTCCATCTTCTTCTTCTTCTTCTTCTTCTTCCACTTCTTCTTCTTCTTCTTCTCCTCCTCTGCCTTTTTCTCCATCTTCTTCTTCTTTTATTTGTCATCTACCTCTTCTTCTTCCTATTCATCTTCTTCTTTAGCATCCTCTTCTTTTTTGTTTTCTTCTTCTTCTTCATCTTTGTCTTCTTATTCTTATTCTCCTTCTTCTTCATATAATTCTTCTTCGTCTTCTTCTTCTTCTCCTTCTTCTTCTCCTCCTCCTCCTCCTCCTCCTTCTTCTTCTCCTTTTACTTCTTTTTCTATTCTTCTTCTCGTTCTTCTTCTTTTTCTTCTTCTTCTTCTTCTTCTTCTTCTTCTTCTTCTTCTACTTCTTCTTCTTCTTTTGATTCTTCTTTTTCTCCTTCTTCTTTTTCATCAGTTTCATCTTCTTCTTTTTCTTCTTCTTCTTTTTCTATGTCTTCTTCTTCTTCTTCTTTTCTCCTTCATCTTCTTCTTCTTCCTCATCTTCTTCTTCTTCTTCTTCATGTTAATCTTCTTCTTCATCGTTTTCTTCGTCTTCTTCTTCTTTGTCCACTTCTTCGTCTTCTCCTCCTTCTTCTTCTTCTTCTTCTTCTTCTTCTTTGTCTTCTTCTTCTTCATCTTCTTCTTCCTCTTCTTTTTCTTCCTTTTCTTATTCCTCTTCTTCGTCTTCTTTTTCTTTTTCCTCTTTTTCTTCTTTCTCTTCTTCATCTTCCTTTTCTTCTTCTTCCTCTTTTCATCTCCTTCTTCATCTTCTTCTTCTTATTCTTCTGGTTCATCTTCTTCCTATTTGTCTTCTTCTCTTTCTTCTTCTTCTTCTTCTTCTTAAACTTTTTTTTCTTCCTCTTCTTCTAATTTTTCTTCTTCTTCTTCTTCAACTTCTTCATCGTATTCTTCTTCTTCTTCTTCTTCATTGTCTTCTACTTTTTCTTCTTCTTCTCCTTCTTCTTCTTCTTATTCTTCTTCTCATTTCCCTTCTTTTCCTCCTTCTTTTGCTTTTACTTCTTATTCTTCTTCTTCTTCTTCTTCTTTTTCCACTTCGTCTTCTTCTTCCTCTTCATCTTCTTTGCCTTTTTCTTCTCCTACATCTTCTTCTTCTCCTTCTTCTCCTTTTACTTCTTCTTCTTCATCTTCTTCTTCTTCTTGTTCTTCTTCTTCTTCTTCTTCTTCTTCTTCTTCATCATCATCTTCTTCTTTTTCTTCTTCTTCTTCTTCTTCTTCTTCTTCTTCTTCTTCATCTTCTTCTTCTTATTTTTCTTCTTCAATTGCTACTTCCTCTTCTTCTTCTTCTTCTTCTTCTTCTTCTTGTTCTTCTTTTTCTTGTTTTTGTTGCTGTTCTTCTACTTCTTTTTTTTCATCTTAATCCTTCTCTTCTCTCCTTCTCCTTTTTGTCCTTCTTCTCCTTCTTCTCCTCGTCCTTCGTCTTCTTCATCTTCTTTCTCTTCCTTGTCTTCTTCATCTTTTTTTTTCTTCTTCTTAAGCTTCTTCTTCTCCTTCTTCAACTTCTTCTTCTTGTTTTTCTTCTTCCTCATCCTCTTCTTGTTCTTCATCCTCTTCGCCTTCTCCTTCATCTTTTTCTTCTTCTTCTTCTTCTTCTTCCTCTTTTTTTTAAACCACTCCTTCAACTTCTACTTCTTTGTCTTCTTCTTCTTCTTCTTTCTCATCATCTTTGCCTTCTTCTTCTCTTTCTTCTTCTTCTTTTTCTTCATCTTCTTCTTCTTCTTCTTCTTCTTCGTTGTCTTCTTCTGCTTCTTCTTCTTCTTCTTCATCATCATCTTTTTCTTCTTCTTCTTCTTCTTCTCCATCTTTTCTTCTTCTTTTTCTTCTTCTACTTCTTCATCTTCTTCTCCTTCTTCATCTTCTTCATCTACTTCCCTTTCTTCTTTTTCTTCTTGCTCTTTATCTTCTTCTTCTTGATCTTTTTCTCCTTCTTCTTTTTCTTCTTCTTCTTGTTCACCTTCTTCTTCTTCTTCTTCTTCTTCTTCTTCTCCTTCTTCTTCTTATTCCTATACTTCTCTTTCTTCTTCATCTCTTCTTATTCTTTTTCCTCTTCAACTTCTTCTTCTTCTACTACTTCTTGTTCTCCTTCTTATTTTCGTATTTTTCATCTTCTTCTTCTTCTTCTTCATCTTCTTCTACTTCGTCTTCTTCTACTATTTTTTCTCTTTGTGTTCCTCTACTTCATCTTCTTCTTCTTCTTCTTCTTCTTCTACTCCTTGTTTCCCTTCTTCTTCGAAGTTCAAGGAGAAACAAAAGAAGAAGAAGAAGAAGAGAAAGATGAAGAAGAAGAAGAAGAAGAAGAAGAGGCGGAGGAGGTGGAAGAAGAAGTAGAACAAGAGAAAGAAAAAGAAGAAGTGGAAGAAGACGAAGAAGAAGATGAAGAAGATGAAGACGAAGAAGAAGAAGATGAAGAAGAAGAAGAAAAAGAAGAAGAAGATGAGGATGAAGAAGAACAAGAAAATTAAGGAAAATAGGAAGAAGAAGGAGCAAAATAGTAAGAGAAGGAACAGGAAGAAGAAGATGAGGAAGAAAGAAGAAGAGGTGGAAGAAGAAGCAAAAAGAGAAGTAACAGAATAAAGAGAAGAAGAAGCAGAAGATTAAGAGGAAGAAGTAGGAGAAGGGCAAGAAGATGAAGTAGAAGAAGAAGAAGAAGGAGAAGAAGAAGTAAGTGGAACAAGAAGAAGTAATGGTAGTAGTAGTAATTGTAGTAATATTAGAAGAAGTAGAAGAA
>JAIUJO010000802.1:52500-62500 GCA_023846275.1 Vanilla planifolia
ATGATGATGATCACGATTAAGAAGAAGAAGAAGAAGAATAAGGCGAAGAAGGTGATGAGGTAGAGGAGGAAGAAGGAGAAGAAGAAGAAGAAGAAGAAGAAGAAGAAGAAGAAGAAGAAGAAGAAGAGTAAGCAGAAGAAGAAGAGAAGAAGAAGAAGAAGAAAAAGAAGAGTAAGAAAAAGAAGAAGAAGAAGAAGTGGAAGTAGATGATGACGAAGAAGATGAAGACGAAGAAAAGGAAGAAGAAAAAGACAAAGAAGAAGTGGAAGAAGAAGAAGAAGAAGAAAAAGTTGAAGAAGATTTTGAAGAAGAAGAAGGCAAAGAAGAAGAAGAAGAAGAAAGTGAAAGAAGAAGAAGAAGAAGACAAAGAAGAAAAGAAGAAGAAGAAGAAGATGATGGTGACAATGATGATGATGATAATGAAGAAGAAGAAGAAGATGAAGATGAGGATGAAGAAGAAAAAGAGGAGGAGGAGGAGGAAGTAGAAGAAGAATAAGAAGAAGAAAAAGAGGAAAAAGAAGAAGAAGAAGAAGAAGAAAAAGAGGAAAAGAAGAAGAAGAAGAAGAAGAACAAGGAAAATAAGACGAAGCAAGAGAACAGGAAAAAGAACAAGAAGGAGGGAAAGAAGAAGAAGGAGAAGAAGTAGACGAAGAAGAAGAAGAAGAAGAAGAAGAAGAAGTAGCAGAAGAAAAGGAAGAAAAAATAGAAGAATGAAGAAGAAAAAGAAGAAGAAGAGGGAGAAAAAATAGAAGAAGAAAATGATAGTAGAAGAAGAAGAAGAAAATGATAGTAGAAGAAGAAGAAGAAGATAAAGCAAAAGAAGAAGAAGAAGAAGAAGAAGAAGAAGAAAAAAGAAAAGGAGGAAGAAGAAGAAGGTATAAAAGTAGATGAAGAAGGAGAAGAAGAGGAAGAAGAAGAAGAAGAAGAAGAAGAAGAAGAAGAAGAAAAATAAGAAAAAGAAGAAGAAGAAGAAGAAGAAGGAGAAGAAGAAGAAGAAGGAGAAGGAGAAGAAGAAGAAGAAGAAGAAGAAAATGAAGAAGAAGAAGAAGAAAAAGTAGAAAAGAAGAAGAAAAAGTTGATGAAGGAGAAGAAGAAGAAAAATAAGAAGGAGAAGAAGAAGAAGAAAAAGAAGAAGAAAAAGAGGAAGAAGAAGAAGAAGAAGAAGAAGAAGATGATGATGATGAAGGTGAAGAAGAAGATGAAGAAGAAGAATATGAAGAAGGGGAAGAAGAAAACGTAGAAGAAGAAGAAGAAGAAGAAAAATAAGAAGTCGAAGAAAAAGAAGAAGAAGAAGAAGTGGATGACAATAAAGATGTATAAGAAGAATATTAAGTAAAAGAGGAAGAAGAAAACGAACAAGAAGAAGAAGAAGAGGAAGAAGAAGAAGAAGAAGTAGAAGAAGAAAAAGAAGACAAATAGGAAGAAGGAATAGAAGAAGTTGGAGAAGAAGAAGAAGAAGAGGAAGAAGAAGTAGAAGATGATGAAGAAGAAGAATAAGAATAATAAGAAGAAAAATAACAAGAAGACTATGGTGATGAAGAAGAAGATCAAGTAGAAGATGAAGAAGATGTTGAAGATAAGGAAGAAGAAGAAGAAGAAGAAGAAAAAAACAAGAAGAAGAAGAAGAGAAGAAGAAGAATAAGAAGAAGAAGAAGAAGAAGTAGAAGAAGAATATGGCGAAGAAGAAGGAAAAGAAGAACAAGAAGAAGATGAAGAAGAAGAAGAAGAAGAAAAAGAAGAAGAAGAAGACAAAGAAGAAAAAGAAGAAGAACAAGAAGAAGATGATGATGATGATGAAGATGGTGATGATGAAGAAATAGAAGAAGAAGAAGATGAAGAAGATGAAGAAGAAGAAGAACAGGAAGAAGAAGAGGAAGCGGAGAAGGAAGAAGAATAATAAAAAGAGGAGAATGTAGAAAAACCACAATAACAACAAGAAGAGGAAGAAGAAGAAGTAATAGAATAAGAAAAGCTAAAAGAATAAAAATAAGAAGTAGAATTAGAAAAAGAAGAAGACGAAAAAGAAGAAGATGAAAAAGTTGAAGAAGAAAAAGAATATGACAAAAAAGAAGAAGACAACAAAGAAGAAGATGCCTAAGAAAAAGAAGAAGAAGAAGAAGAAGAGAGAGAAGAAAAAGGAAAGAAGAAGAAGAAGACAAAAAACAATATTAAGATGATGAAGAAGAAGAAGAAAATAGAAAGACAAAGAAGAAGAAGAAGAAGAAGAAGAAGAAGAACAAGAAGAAGAAGAAAAAGAAGAAGAAAAAGAAGAAAAAGAAGAAGAAGAAGAAGAAGAAGAAGAAAAAGAAGAAGAAGAAGAAGAGGACGAGGAGGAAGAAGACGAAGAAGAAGAAGGAGGAGGAGAAGAAGAAGAGAAAGAATGAGAAAGAATAAAAATTGAAGATTAAGTAGAGAAAGAGGAGGAAGAAGAAGAAAAGTAAAAGAAGAAGAAGGCAAAGAAGAAGAAGATGAAAAAGTGGAAGAAGAAGAAGAAGAAGAAGATGCGGAAGAAGAAGAAGAAGAAGAGGAAGAAGATGAAAATAAAGAAGAGGATGAGGAAGAAGAAAAAGAAGAAGAAGAAGAAGAAGAAGAAGAAGAAGGTGAAGAAGAAGAAGAAGATGAAGAAAAAGATGACAACGACCATGAAGAACAACAACAACAAGATGAAGGGGCAGAAGAATATGAAGAAGAAAAATAAAAGGAAGAAGAAGAAGAAGAAGAAGAAAAAGAGGAACAAACATAAAAAGTAGATGAAGTAAAAGAAGAATAACAAGAAGATGATAAAGAGGAAGAAGTGGAGGAAGAAGAAGAAGAATATGATGATGAAGAAGAAGAAGAAGAAGAAGAAGAGGAGGAGGAAGAACAAGAAGAAGATAAAGAAGAAAAAGAAGAAGAAGAAGAAGAAGAACAAGAAGAAGAAGGATAAAAAAAAGGAAGAGAAAGAAGAAAAAATAAATGAATAAGAAGATGAAGGCGAAGAAGAAGAAGAAGAAGAAGAAGAAGAAGAAAACATAGAAGAAGAAGATGAAGAATAATAAGAAAATGTACAAGGTGATGAAGAAGAAGACGAAGAAGAGGAAAATGAAGAAGAGAAAAGAGAGGAAGACAAAGTAGAAGAAGAAGAACAACAAAAACAACAATAAGACAAAGGAGTAAAAGAAGAAGGAGAAAAATAGAATAAGAAGAAGAAGAAGAAGAAGAACAAGAGGTAGCAAAAGAGAAAGAAGAACAAGAAGAAGAAAAAGAGAAACAAGAAGAAGATGAAGAAAAAGAGGAATAAACTGAAGAAGTCGAAGAAGAAGAAAAAGAAGAAGACCATCATGAAGAAGAAGAGAAAGTAGAAGAAGATGAAGGGGAAGAAGATGAAGGATTAGAAGAAAGCGAAGAAGAAGAAGAAGAAAAAGATGATGATGATGATGAAGATGAAGTAGAAGAAGAAGGAGAAGAAGAAGAAGAAGGAGAAGAAGAAGAAGAAGAAGAAGGAGAAGAAAACGAGGAAGAAGAACAAGAACAAGAACAAGAAGAATAAGAAGGCGAAGAAGAAGAAGAAGAAGATGATGAGAATGAAGAAGAAGAAGAATAAAAAGAAGAAGATGAAGAAGAGGAAGAAGAAGAAGATGATGAAAAAGAAAAAGAATAAGAAAAAGAAGATGAAGAAGAAGAAGAAGAAGAAATTGAAGAAGAAGAAGAAGAAGAAGATGATGATGATGATGAAAATGAAGAAGAAGAAGACGAAGTAGAAGAAGAAGAAGAGGAGGAGGAAGAAAAATAAGTACATGAAGAAGAATAAGAAGAAGTAGAAGATGATGATGAAGAAGAAAAAGAAAATGAAGAAGAAGAAGAAGAATAATAATAAGAAGAATAATAATAAGAAGAATAATAATATGAAGAAGAAGAAAAAGAAGAATAAGAAGAAGAAGAATGAGTTGGAGAAGAGCACAAAGAAGTAGAGGAAGAAGAAAAAGAAGACAAAACAAAAGAAGGCAAAGAAGAAGAAGATAAAGAAGAAGAAGAAGGCATAGAAGAAGAAGCAGAAGTTGAAGAAGAAGAAGGCGAAGACGAGGAACAGTGAGACAACGAAGTGGAAGAAGAAGAAGAAGAAGAAGAAGAAGAACAAGTAGTTGATGATGAAGAAGAAGTAGAAGAAGAAGAAAAGAGGTAGATGAAGAAGAAGAAGAGGAAGAAGAAACAGAAGAAGATGATGAAGAAGAAGAAGAAGAATAATAATAAGATGAGATGAAGATGAAGAAGTAGAATAAGAAGAAGAAGAAGAAGAAGAAGAAGAAGAGGAAGAAGAGGAGAAAGAAGAAGAAGATGAAGAGGATGACAAAGATGAAGAAAAAGAAGAAGTTGGAGAAAAAGAAGAAGAAGAACAAGAAGTAGAAGTAGAAGAAGAAGAACAAGAAGTAGAAGTAGAAGAAGAAGAAGAAGAAGAAGAACAAGATGATAACGAAGAAAACGAAGAACAATTAGAAGATGAAGAAGAAAAAGAAGAAAAATAAGAAGAAGAAAAAGAAGAAGAAGAAAAGATAATGAAGAAGAAGAAGAAGAAGATGAATAATAATAACAATAAGAAGAAGAAGATTACGACGAAGAAGAATAAGAAGAAAAAGGTGAAGATGAAGAAAAACATTAAGATAAAGAAGAAGAAGAAGAGAAGAGGAAGAAGAAGAAGAAGAAGAATAAGATGAGAAGAAGACGAAGAAGTAGAGGAAGAAGATAAAGAAGAAGAAGAAGAAGTAGAAGAAGACGAAGAAGAAGAAAACAATAAGAAGAAGAAGAAGAAGAAGAAGAAAACAAAGAAAAAAGAAGAAGAGGAAGAAGAGGAAGAAGAGGAAGAAGAAGAAGAAAAGGTAAAGAAAAAGAGGAAGAAGAAGAAGAAAATAAAAAGAAGAAAAATAGTGGAAGAAGAATAAAAAGCAGAAGATGATCACGATGAAGAAGTAGTAGAAGAAGAAGAAGATCAAGAAGAAGAAGAAGAAGAAGAAGAAGAAAAGAAGAAGAAGAATAAAAAGAAGAAGAAGAAGAAGAAGAAAAAGAAGAAGAAGAAGTAGAAGAAGAAGAAGAAGAAAAAGTAGAAGAAGACGAAGAAGGAGAAGAAGAAGAAGAAGAAGAATAAGAAGCAGAAGAAGAAGAAGTAGAAGAGGAAGAAGAAGAAGAAGAAGAAGGCCAGGACAAAGATGAAGAAGAAAAAGAAGGTGAAGATGAAGAAGTAGAAGAAGGAGACGAACAAGAAGGAGAAGAAGAAGAAGAATTAGATGAAGTCAAAGAATAAGAAGGAGGAGGAGGAGGAGGAGGACAAGAATAAGAATTAGAAGAAGAAGAAGAAGAAGAAGAAGAAGAAGAAATTGAAGAAGTAGAAGGAGCAGGCGAAGAAGAAGAAGAAGAAGAAGAAGACATAGAAGAAGAAGAAGAAGAAGAAGAAGAAGAAGAAAAAGAAGGAGGAGAAGAAGAAGAAGAAGAAGATGAAGGTGATGATGACAACGAAGATGAAGAAGAAGACGAACAAGAAGAAGAAGAAGAAGAAGAAAAGAAGAGGAAGAAGAATAAGAAGAAGAAAAAGAAGAAGAAGAGGAAAATGTAGAAGAATAAGTGGAAGAAAAAGAATAGTAAGAAGAAGAAGAAAAAAAATTAAAACAATAAAAATAAGATGATGTAGGAGAAGACGAAAAAGAATAAGAAAGAGAAGAAGATGAATGACAAGAAGAAATAGAAGATGAAGAAGAAGAAGGAAAAGAAGAAGAAGAAGAAGAAGAAGAAGAAGAAGAAAACGAAGACGAAGAATAAGAAAATGAAGAAGAAGATGACTAAGAAAAGAAGAAGAAGAAAACAAAGAAGCAGAACAGAGAGAAGAAGAACAGAGAGAAGAAGAACAAGATGAAGATGACGAAGAAGAAGAAGAAGAAGAGGAAAAGAAGAGAAAGAAGTAGAAGAAGAAAAATGCAAAGAAGAAAAAGAGGAACTAGATAATGAAAACAAAATAGAAGAAGAAGAAGATGAAGATTAAGAAGAAGAAGAAGTAGAAGAAGAACAAGAAGAGGAAGAGAAAGAGGATGAAGAAGAAGAAGAAGTTATAAAGGGAAAAGAAGAAGGAGAAGAGGAGGAGGAAGAAGAAGAAGAAGGAGAAAAAGGCGAAGATGAAGAAGAATTAGAAGAAGGAGAAGGAGAAGGAGAAGAGGAAGAAGAAGAAGAATAGGAAGACGAAGAAAAAGAAGTAGAAGTTGGAAAGGAAGACGAAGAGCAATAAAAAGTAGATGTAAACGAACAAAAACAACAATAAGAAGATGATGATGAAGAAGAAGAAGACAAAGAAGAAGGAGAAGAAAAAGAAGAAGAAGAAGAATAATATTAAGAAGAAGAAGAGGGAGAAGAATAAGAAGAAGAAGTAGAAGATTTAGGAGAAGGCCAAGAAGAAAAAGAAGAAGAAGAATAAGAAAAAAAATAACGAGAAGAGGAAGAAGAAGAAGAATAATAAGAAGAAAAAGAAGAAGATTTTGAAGAAGAAGAGGAGGAAGAAGAAGAAGAAGAGGAAGTGCAAGAAGATAAAGAAGATGAAGAAACGAAAGTAGAAGAAGAAGAAGAAGAAGAAGAGAAGAAGAAAAGGAAGAAGTGGAACAAGAAGATTAGAAATAAGATGAAGACGAAGATGAGTTAGAAGAAGAAGGCAAACAAGAAGAAGGCGATGAAGAAGGCCACGACAAACAAGAAAAAGAAGAAGAAGAAGAAAAGGAAGATAAAGAAGAAGATGAACAAGAAAGAGAAGAAGAAGAAGAAGGAGAAGAAGAAAAAGTATATGAAATTGAAGAAAAAGAAGAATAAGGAAAAAAATAAGTAGAAGAAGTAGAAGAAGAAGAAGAAGAAGAAGATGAAAAAGAATAATAATAATAATAATAATAATAATAAGAAGAAAGAAGAAGAAGAAGAAAAGATGAAGAAGAAGTAGTGGAAGAAGAAGAGGATGAAAATGAAGAAGAAGGAGAAGGAAATGACTATGATCAAGAAGAAGAAGAAAAGATGAAGATGAAGAAGAAGGTGAAGATAAAGAAGAAGAAGAAGAAGAAGATGAAGAAGAAAAAGAAAGAGAAGAAGAAGAAGAAGAAGAAGAAGAGGAAGAAGAAGAAGAAGAAGAAGAAGAAGATGATGATGAAGAAGAACAAGAAAAAGAAAAAGAATAAGGTGATGAAGAAGAGGAAGATGGTGAAGAAGAAGAAGATGAAAAACAAGAAGAAGAAGAAGAAGTAGAAGAAGAAGAAGAAGTAGAAGAAATGGAAGAAGAAAAAGAAGAAGACGATGATAAAGAAGATGAAACAGAAGAAAGAAAAGGAGAAGAAGAAGAAGAAGAAGAGGAAGAAGACGAAGATAAAGAAGAAGAAGAAAAAGAAGAAAAGAAGGAGAAGAAGAAGAAGAAGAAGAATAAGAGAAGAAGACGAAGAAGTAGAAGAAGAAGGAGAAGAAGAAGAAGAAGAAGAAGACGAAGAAGGCGACAAAGCAGAAGTCAAAGATGAAGAAAAAGAAAAAGAAGAAGAAGAAGAAGGAAAAGAAAACAATGAAGAAGAGGAGGAAGAAGAAGAAGAAGGCAAAGAAAATGAAGAAGAAGAAGAAAATGAAAAGAAGAAAAGAAGTGGAAGATGAAAAGGAAGAAGATGATGATCAGGAAGAAGAAGAAGAAGATGAAGAAAAAGAAGAAGAAGAAGTAGAAGTAGAAGAAGAAGAGGAGGAAGAGGTAGAAAAAGTGGTATATGAAGAAAAAATTGTAAGAAGAAGAAGAATAATAATAATGCAAAGAAGAAGAAGAAGAAGAATAAGCAGAAGAAGAATGAGCAGGAGAAGAGAACAATGAAGTGGAAGAGGAAGAAAAAAAAAGAAAAAGAAGAACAAGAAGAAGACGATGAAAAGAAATAGAAGAGGAGGAAGAAGAAGAAGAAGCAGAAGAGGAAGAAGAAGAAGAATGAGAAAAAGAAAAAGAAGAAAAAGAAAAAAGAAGAAGAATCACAAGAAGAAGAAGAAGAATAAAAAGGAGATATGATGAAGAAGAAGAAGAAGAAGAAAAATAAGAAGAAAAAAAATAAGAAGTAACAGGAGGAGGAGAACAAGAAGAAGAAGAAGAAATAGGAGGAGAAGGAGAAGAAGTAGAAGAAGAAGGAAAGGAAATAGATGAAGAAGAAGAGGAAGAAGAAGAAGAGGAAGAACGGGAAGAACAAGAATAAAAAAAAGACGAAGAAGAAGAAGTAGAAGAAAAAGAAGAAGAAGAACAACAAGAAGTAGAAGAATAGGATAAAAACGAAAAAGAAAAAATACAAGAAGTAGTAGTAGTAGAAGAAGAAGAAGAAGAAGAAGAAGAAGATGATGAAGAAGAAGTAGAAGAAGAGGGGGAGAAGAAGTAGAAGAAGAGGGGGAGAAGAAGTTGAAGAAGAAAAAGAAGTAGAAGAAGTTGTAGAAGAGGAAGAAGACAAACAAGAGAAAGAAAATCAAAACGAAGAAGAAGAAGACGAAGAAGATGAAGAAAAAGAAGAAGAAGACGAAGAAGGAGAAGATGAAGAAGAAGAAGAAGAAGAAGAAGAAGAGAAAGTAGAAGAAGAAAAAATATCAAAAAGAAGAACATCAAGAGGAAGACGAAGAAGAAGATGGCCAAGAAGAAGTAGAAGAAGAAGAAGAAAAGATAAGGGAGAAGAAGAAGAAGAGGAGGAAGATGAAGAAGAAGAAGAAAAGAAGAAGGTGAAGAAGATGAAGAAGAAGAAGAAAAAGAAAAAGAGGAAGAAGAAGAACACGAACAACAACAACAAGTTGAAGGAGTAGATGAAGAAGAAGGATAAGAAGAAGAAGAAGATGAACAACAAGAAGAAGAGAAAGAAGAAGAACAGGAAGAAAAAGAGGCATAAACTGTAGAAGTCGAAGATGAAGTTGATGAAGAAGAACAAGAAGTTGATTAAGTAGAAGAAGAGGAGGAGGAAGAAGAAGAAGAAGAATAAGAAGAATAAGAAGAAGAAAAAGAAGAAGGCAAGGAAAAACAATATGAAAATGAAGAAGTGGAAGAAGAAGAAGAAAAGGAAGAAGAAGAAGAAGAAGAAGAAAAAAAAGAAGAAGATAAAGAAAATGAAGAAGAAGAAGAAGAAGAAGAGGAAGACGAAGAAGAAAAACAAGAAGACAAAGAAGAACAAGTAGATGAAGAAGAAGAAGATAAAGAAGAAAAACAAGAATAAGAAGAAAAAGAAGAAGAAGACAAAGAATAAAAAGAAGAAGAAGAAGACAACAAAGAAGAAGAAGACAACATAGAAGAAGATGGCGAAGAAAAGAGCAAAAAGAAAGGGATGAAGAAGAAGACCAAGAAGAGGAAGATGAAGAAGAGAAAAGAGAAAAAGATGAAGAAGAAGAAGAAGAACAAGGAGAAGAACAAGAAGAAAAAGGGGAAGAAGAAGAAGAAAAAGAAGAAAAAGAAGAAAAAGAGGAATAAACTGAAGAAGTCGATGAAGAAGAAATTGAAGATGAAGAAGAAGAAGAAGAAGAATAAGAAGGAGAATAAGATGATGAAGGGGAAGAAGAAGAATTATAAGAAGTCGAAGCAGAAGAAGAAGAAGAAGAAGAAGAAGATGAAGATGACGAAAAGAAGATGAAGAAGAAAAAGGACAAGTAGAATTAGTTGTAGCAGTAGAAGAAGAAGAAGAAGACAAAGAAGAAGAAGAAGAAGAAGAAGAAAAAGAAGAAGAAGATGAAGAAAAAGAACGAGACGAAAACAAAGAAGAAGAAGAAGAAGAAGAGGAAGAAAAAGACAAAGAAGAAGAAGAAGATGATGAGAATGAAGAAGAAGAAGATGAACAAGAAGAAGACGAAGAAGAGGAAGAAGAATAAGATGATCAAAAAGAAGAAGAATAAGAAGAAGAAGAAGATTAAGAAGAAGAATAAGAAAAGGAAGATGAAGAAAAGAAGAAGAAGAAGAAGAAAAATAAGAAGTCGAAGATGAAGAGGAAGAGGAAGAAGAAAAAGTACAAGAAGAAGAATAAGG
>JAIUJO010000802.1:65000-85000 GCA_023846275.1 Vanilla planifolia
AGAGGAAGAAGAAGTAGAAGAAGAAGAAGAAGAAGAAGAAGACTATGATGATGAAGAAGAAGAATAAGAAGAAGATGAATAAGAGAAGATGAAGAAGATGTTGAAGATAAAGAAGAAGAAGAAGAAGAAGCAGTAGAAGAAGAAGAAAAAGAACAAGAACAAGAAGAAGAAAAATAACAAGAAGAAGAAGTAGAAGAAGAAGACAAGAAGAAGAAGAAGAAAAAGATGAAGAAGAAGAGGAAGAAGAAGTAGAAGAAAGAGAAGAAGAAGAAGACAAAGAAGAAGAAGAAGAAGAAGAATAAAAAGAAGATGACGATGATGATGGTGATGATGAAGAAATAGGAAGAAGAAGATGAAGAAGATGAAGAAGAAGAAGAAGAAGAAGAAGAAGAAGCGGAGGATGAAGAAGAAGAATAAGAAAAAGAAGAGAAAGAAGAAAAACCACAATAAGAACAAGAAGAGGAAGAAGAAGAAGAAAAGCTAAAAGAAGATGAAGAAAAAGAAGAAGATGAAGAAAACCTAGAAGAATAAAAATAAATACAAATAGAAAAAGAAGAAGAAGAAGATGAACAAGAAGATGAAAAAGAAGAAGGGGAAAAAGAAGACGACAAAAAAGAAGAAGACAACGAAGAAGAAGATGTCTATGAAAAAGAAGAAGAAGAAGAAGGAGAAGAGAGAAGAAGAAGAAGAAGAAGAAGGCAAAGAACAATTTAAGATGATGAAGAAGAAGAAGAAGAAGAAAATAGGAAGACAAAGACAAAGAAGAAGAAGAAGAAGAAGAAGAAGAAAAAGAACAACAAGAAGAAGAAGATAAAGAAGAAGAAGAAGAAGATGAAGAAGAAAAAGAAGAAGAAGAAGAGGAAGAAGAAGAAGATGAAGAAGAAGAAGAAGGAGAAGAAGAAGAAGAAGAAGAAGAGGAATAACAAGGAGGAATAAAAAGAGAAGAAGAAGTAGAGGAAGAGGAGGAGGAAGAAGAAGAAGAAGAGGAAAAGAAGAAGAATAAGAAGAAGTAGAACACAAAGTAGAAGAAAAAGTCTTAGAAGAAGGTGGTGAAGAAAAGGAAGAAGAAGAAAGCGACAAAGAAGAAGAAGAAAAAGAAGAAGATGAGGTAAAAGACAAAGAGGTAGAAGAAGAAGAAGCAGAACAAGAATAGGAAGAAGAAGAAGCAGAAGAAGACAAAGAAAAAGATGAAGAAAAAGAAGACTAAGAAGTGGAAGAAGAGGAAGAAGATGATGATGATGATGATGTCGAAGAAGAAGATGAAGAAGAAAATGAAGAAAAAGAAGAAGGAGAAGAAGAAGAAGAAGACGAAGAAGTGGAAGAAGAAGAAGAAGAAGAAGAAGAAGAAGAAGAAGAAAAAGAATAAGAAGAAGAAGAAGAGGAAGAAGAAAAGATGTAGCAGAAGAAGAGGAAGAGTAATAATAATAACAATAATAATAATAATAATAATAATAATAATAATAAGAGAAAATAGAAGATGAAAAAGAAGACGAATGCGAAGAACAGGAAGAAGAAGAAGATGAAGAAGAAGAAGAAGACAAAAAAGATGACGACAAAGAAGAAGTAGAAGACGAAGAAGAAGAAGAAGATAAAGAAGAGGAAGAGGAAGAAGAAGAAGAAGAAGAAGAAGAAGAAGAAGAAAATGAAGAAGAATAACAAGTTGAAGAAGAAGAAGAAGAAGAAGAAAAAGAAGAAGACAAAGAAGAAGAAGAAGAAAAAGTAGAAGATGGTGATGAAGAAGAAGAACTGGAAGAAGAAGAAGTAGAAGTAAAAGAAGACGAAGAAGAAAAAGAAGATGAGGAAGAAGAAGAAGAAGAAGAAGAAAAGGAAGATCAAGACGAAGAAGAGGAAGGAGAAGAAGAATAGGAAGAAGAAGAAGAAGAAGAAGAAGAATAGAAAAAAGAAGAGAAGAAGAAGAAGAAGAAGAAGAAGAAGAAGAAGAGGAATAAGAAGAAGAAGAAGAAGAGGAACAAGAAGAAGATGACAAAGAAGATGAAGATGAAGAAATGGAAGAAGAAGAAGAAGATGAAGAAGAAGAAGAAGACGAAGAAGAGCTCGGCAAAAAAGATGAAGAAGACGAAGCAAAAAAAGATGAACACGAAAAACAACGAGAAGAAGAAGAACAAGAACAACAATAACAAGAAGATGAAGTCGAAGAAGAATATGAATAAGGAGTAAAAGAAGAAGAAGTAGAAGATGAAGAAGAAGATGATGAAGAAGAAGTAGAAGATGAAGAAGAAGAAGAAGAAGAAGAAGAAGAGGTGGAGGAGGAGAGGAGGTAGAAGAAGAACAAGAAGAAGAGAAGTTGAAAAAGAACAATAAGCAAGAGAAGAGGAGGAAGAAGATTAAAAAGGAGGAGAAGAAGGACATGAAGAAGAAGAAGAAGAAAAAAAAAATAAAAAAAGAAGCAGGAGAAGAAGAAGAAGAAGACGAAGAAGAAAAAACAGATAAACAAACTGCAATAGAAATGCTGGTTTCACTACTAGTTGCTGATTTTATTGGATCAGAATGGAGTGAAAACCTAAACTATGAAGAAAAACTTCATAAAATGAAATTATGTGACATATGTATGTTAGATGAATTTGTTTCTACATACATAGGATATATTTATCATCTAAATGAAACTCCTCAACAAGAGTTTTGGATGCAAGGGTTTTTTTCTAAAATACCCTTTCCTTGGAACAATATAATATCTACAAAATACTAAGAGTTATTGACATCTAGAGGAACTCTTAGACAACACAACAAAGGAATCCTTAGAAGAGCATGTGCAGAATCTATGGAAAAGATATGCGAAAATACTTCTGCTCAAAATGAAATGAATAGAAACTTAAAATCCTTTAGAATAGGCTACAACTATTGCTCAAAATTCTCAGAAGATTTAAATTATATTTATGGTTGTCCACTCGTTTATGACTGGAGGACATATGCTTTTAAACCATATAAAAAGAAAAGAAGTCCTAGATATAAAATTTCTAAAAGAAAATGGAAACCCGAATTTAGAAAAGAACAAAGGTTTAGGAAAAAGAAGTTTATCAAAAAATATAATAAAAAGAAAGGTAAAAAATATTGTAGTTTTTTTAAATGTAACAAAGAGGGACATTATGCAAATGAATGCCCAGTTAACTTCAAAAGAGTTATTATTCCTAATATAGAGGAATACTCCATCAACATTGGAACAATTGATGAAATTTCTGATGACAATTCTATCTATGAAATTACATCTTATTACGACTCCACAGAGTCTGAATCTGACTCCACAGAGTCTGAATCTGAACAACCTTCAGATAAACAATTAAAAGGTTTTGACAAACTAAAAATCAATATGATTACAATAAACAAAACATTGACACAAATAAAGGTTATTCCTTTATTACCGTCTCTAAAACTTCCCAAAAAGGAAAAAAATATCCTCACCAGTATATACAATCTACATGGGAAAAATGCTTAGACCTAAGCGTTATCGAACTACAGAGATAACATTAGATCTAATCATTTTAATACCATTTGGATACTATAGGATAATACATAACATCCCATATCATGCCAAAGAAAATATCTTCATCACTCATGGGATAATCAAACTCATGACATATCAAGCACCAACAATCTTGATTAAAAATACCAGTGTAGAAGATTGGGATTATTTAATTAGACCAAACGATGCTATCGAAACACTAGTTATCCATAAATATGAAGATTTTCCTATCATCACTTCTGAAACAGCCATAGATGATTCAGAAAATTTCGAAAAAAATCGAGAATTTCGGGTCAATATGAATACAATCCCTAACTTCCCCCAGAAAGCCACGGGAACCTTGCGGTTTTGGCCGTAAAATAGTGGGTCAAAACAGAAATATAATACAAAAGAAGAACAAGCCTCTTAAAAAATCAAAACTCATCTTACAAACTTACCTAGTAATAAGAAAACATAAACATCTACTCAAAATGAAAAACATATTGATTCTCGTTGTCAAGCCCAAGCAAATAATCAATATTGAAGTCTAAGGGTAATAATGCAAAGTTAAAGGTATAAGTATGAGGGTTGTTGTAAATATCTGGTATAGAGATGTTGAGATTGGCTACTGTATGAGTAACAGGGACTTCTTTTCCCATGAAATCAGTGAGCGTTGTTTTGGTTTCTAAAGGAAGCCAAAATTGTTTAGGAATGAAGATTTGCTGAAGTAAACTAGCTTCAGTGCTAGTGTCGACTAAAGCATGAAGTGTTACATCCTCATAATTAGGAAGATGTATAGTAATAGGATGATATATATGTAATTAAGCTTTCTTCTTTAAATCCATTTAAGGAGGAGTAATAGATTTTTTATTTTCAAGAAGTCGCAAGGTACGACCTTCGACTGGATCTTGTACAGGAATATGAAAGCTTGGTCTTGCTTCTAGAGGTTCAGATGTTTCTCCTTCTTCATAATGTCTTGGAAGACTTATCGAAGAAGAGAAATTTTTTGTAACGGCAGAAATTGTATTGCCAGAAGCAATAAAATATTCTACTAGTATTTGAACCTGTGGTTTCAAGGTTTTTACAAAAAGTTGGATATCATTATCTAGCTTAAGATGTCGAATGTCCACGACCTTTGGTTGGATTGTTTTTCCAATCCCAACATTGTATAATTTTACAAAATTGTTTGGGGTGATGGATCTAAATGTGGAAGTATCATTTAGAGCCATGCAATGTTCCTATTGTATACCTAGGATTTTTTATCCAGGTAGTAATTGTATTCCTTTTAAGCTTATTGATAATGTACAAGTCTTTTCAACATTTTAGTCGTCTAGACTTATAGAAAAATTCTGGGTGAATATTTATACCAAATAATCTATTAGCAAGATTCGATTTGGATCCTCCAATTATGCTACTAAGTGGTTTGTTAATGATTCATTCGTTCATACAAACGATCATTATTAGTGTATCTATTCCACTACGAAAGGAGCAGTTATTTTTAATTGGATCATCCCTATGTGTAGGTATTTTGTTTTTGGATATTTTCTTTTCAGTTTTTCTATTTTGCTTTTGTTAAGAAGACTGATGGATGTTAAATCATCATCTCCTTTTAATTCTATATTTTCTTACATACGCTCAAAAATATAAGTGTATTTATCGAGAAAGCGAGATTTAAAAGAAGGGGCTTTATAAATCTCATTCTTTTCTCTATGAGGTATTGCCTCTTTTAGTTTTTCTAAGTCTTCATCCGTGATTTCAAATTGTTCTCCTACACTGTATTTAAGGAGGAGTAATAGATTTTTTATTTTCAAGAAGTCACAAGGTACGACCTTCGACTGGATCTTGTATAGGAATATGAAAGCTTGGTCTTGCTTCTAGAGGTTCAGATGTTTCTCCTTCTTCATAATGTCTTGGAAGACTTATCGAAGAAGAGATACGATTGTTAGGATTTTTTGTAACGGTAGAAATTGTATTGCCAGAAGCAATAAAATATTCTACTGGTATTTGAACCTTTGGTTTCAAGGTTTTTACAAAAAGTTGGATATCATTATCTAGCTTAAGTTGTTGAATGTCCACGACCTTTGGTTGGATTGTTTTTCCAATCCCAACATTGAATAATTTTACAAAATTATTTGGGGTGATAGAAAAATTGTTTGGGGTGATGGATCTAAATATGGAAGTATCATTTAGAGCCATGCAGTGTTCCCATTGTATACCTAAGATTTTTGATCCAGGTAGTAATTGTATTCCTTTTAGGCTTATTGATAATGTACAAGTCTTTTCAACATTTTGGTCATCTAGACTTATACAAAAATCAGGGTGCATATTTATTCCAAATAATCTATTAGCAAGATTGGATTTGACTCCTCCAATTATGCTACTAAGTGGTTTATTAATGATTCGTTCGTCCATACAAACGATCATTATTGGTGTATCTATTCCACTACGAAATAGAGCAGTTATTTTTAATTGGATCATACCTATGTGTAGGTATTTCATTTTTGGGTATTTTCTTTTCAGCTTTTCTATTTTGCTTTTGTTAAGAAGATTGATGGATGTTAAATCATCATCTTCTTTTAATTCTATATTTCCTTGCATACGCTCAAAAATATAAGTGTGTTTATTGAGAAAGCGAGATTTAAAAGAAGGGGCTTTATAAATTTCATTCTTTTCTCCATGAGGTGTTGCCTCTTTTAGTTTTTCTAAGTCTTCATCCGTGATTTCAAATTGTTCTCCTACACTATCATGTAGGTCTGTTGTATTTACTTCCTCAGAAGTAAGTGTATTCATATTGACCTGAAATTCTCGATATTTTTCGGAATTCTCTGAATCATCTATGGCTGTTTCAGATGTGATGATGGGAAAATCTTCATATTTATGGATAATTAGTGTTCCGATAGCATCGTTTGGTCCGATTAAATAATCCCAATCTTCTAGACTGGTATTTTTAATCAAGATTATTGGTGCTTGATATGTCATGGGTTCAATTATCCCATGAGTGATGAAGATATTTTCCTTGGCATGATATGGGATATTATGTAGTATCCTATAGTATCCAAATGGTATTAAAATGATTAGATCTAATGTTATCTTTGTAGTTCGATAACGCTTAAGTCTAAGCATTTTTCCCATGTAGATTGTATATCCTGGTGAGGATATTTTTTCCTTTTTGGGAAGTTTTAGAGACGGTAATAAAGGAATAACCTTTATTTGTGTCAATGTTTTGTTTATTGTAATCATATTGATTTTTAGTTTGTCAAAACCTTTTAATTGTTATCTAAAGGTTGTTCAGATTCAGACTCTGTGGAGTCAGATTCAGACTCTGTGGAGTCATAATAAGATGTAATTTTATAGACAGAATTGTCATCAGAAATTTCATCAATTGTTCCAATGTTGATGGAGTATTCCTCTATATTAGGAATAATAACTCTTTTGATGTTAACTGGGCATTCATTTGCATAATGTCCCTCTTTGTTACATTTAAAACATCTACAATGTTTTTTACCTTTCTTTTTATTATATTTTTTGATAAACTTCTTTTTCCTAAACCTTTGTTCTTTTCTAAATTCGGGTTTTCATTTTCTTTTAGAAATTTTATATCTTGGACTTTGTTTCTTTTTATAGGATTTAAAAGCATATGTCCTCCAGTCATAAATGGGTGGACAACCATAAATATAATTTAAATCTTCTGAGAATTTTGAGCAACCGTTGTAGCCCATTCTAGAGGATTTTAAGTTTCTACTCATTTCCTTTTGAGCAGAAGTATTTTCGCATATCTTTTCCATAGATTCTGCACATGCTCTTCTAAGCATTCCTGTGTTGTGCTGTTTAAGTGTTCCTCTAGATGTCAACAACTCTTGGTATTTTGTAGATATTATATTGTTCCAAGGAAAGGGTATTTTAGAAAAAAACCCTCGTATCCAAAACTCTTCTACACATGAAGAAGAGAAAAGAGAAGAAGATGATGAAGAAGAAGAAGAAGAACAAGAAGAAGAATAAGAAGAAAAAGGGGAAGAAGAAGAAGAAGAAAAAGAGAAATAAACTGAAGAAGTCGATGAAGAAGAAATTGAAGATGAAGAAGAAGAAGAAGAAGAATAAGAAGGAGAATAAGATGATGAAGGGGAAGAAGAAGAAGAACAAGAAGAAGAACAAGAAGAAAAAGGCGAAAAAGTAGAAGAAGAAGAAGAAGAAGAAGAAGAGGAATAAACTGAAGAAGTCCATGAAGAGGAAAATGAAGATGAAGAAGAAGAAGAAGAACAAGGAGAAGAAGATGATGAAAGGCAAGAAGAAGAAGGATAAGAAGTAGTCGAAGTAATAGTAGAAGAACAAAAAGAAGAAAAAGATGAAGATGACAAAAAAGAAGATGAAGAAGTAAAAGAATAAGTAGAAGTAGTAGTAGTAGTAGTAGAAGAAGAAAAAGAAGAAGAAGAAGAAGATGAAGAAGAAGAAGAAGGAGACGAAAACGAAGAAGAAGAAGAAGAAGAAGAAGAAGAAGAAGACAAAAAAGAAGAAGAAGATGATGAGAATGAAGAAGTAGAAGAAGAGGAAGAAAAATAAGACGACGAAAAAGAAGAAGAAGAAGAAGAAGAAGTAGAACACAAAGAAGAAGAAGAAGAAGATGAAGAAGAAGAAAAAGAAAAGAAAGATGAATAAAAAGAATAAGAAGAAGAAAAAAAATTGAAGATGAAGAGGAAGAGGAAGAAGAAAAAGTATAACAAGAAGAATAAGGTGGAGAAGAAGAAGAAGATGATTAATAAGAATAAGAAGAAGAAGGAGAAGAAGAGGAGCAAGAAGAAGAAGAAGAAGAAAAAGAAGAAAAAATAGAAGAAGACCCAAAAGATGAAGAATAAAAAGGCAAATAAAACAAAGACAAAGAGGAAGAGAAGAAAAAGAAGAAGGTGATGAAGAAGAAGATGAGGAGGATAAAGAAGAAAATAGAGGAAAAAGAAGAAGAAGAAAAAGAAGACAAAGAAGAAGAAGAAGAAGAAGAAACAGAAAAAGATGAAGGCGAAGAAGCTGAAGAAGAAGAAGAAGAAGAAGAAGAAGAAGAAGAAGAAGAAAAAGAGGAGGAAGAAGAAGAAGAACAAGAACAACAACAAGATTAAGGAGCTGATGAAGATGAAGAATAAGAAGAATAGGAAGAAGAAGAAGAAGAAAAAGAGGAGGAGGAAGAAGAAGAAAAAGAGGAATAAACTACTGAAGTCGAAGAAGAAGTAGAAGAAGAAGAATAAGAGAAGATTAAGTAGAAGAAGAGGAGGAGGAAGAAAATGAAGAAGAAGAACAAGAAGAAGAAGAGGAAGAAGGAAAACAAGAAGACAAAGAAGAAGACGATGAAGACGAAGAAGATGAAGAAGATGAAGAAGAAAAAGAAGAATAAGACGAAGAACCAGAGGGCAAAGAATCAAAAGAAGAAGAAGAAGACAACATAAAAGAAGAAGATGAGGAAAAGAAGAAAACGAACTAGATGAAGAAGAAGACTAAGAAGAGGAATATGATGAAGAGAAAAGAGAAAAAGATGAAGAAGAAGAACAAGAAGAAAAAGGAAAAGAAGAAGAAGAAGAAGAAGAAAAAGAGGAATAAACTTAAGAAGTCCATGAAGAGGAAAATGAAGATGAAGATGAAAAAGAAGAAGAAGAAGGAGAAGAAGATGATGAAGGGGAAGAAGAAGAAAGATAAGAAGAAGTCGAAGTAGTAATAGTAGAAGAAGAAGAAGAAGATGAAGATGAAGAAAAAGAAGATGAAGAAGTAAAAGAACAAGTAGAAGTAGTAGTAGTAGAAGAAGAAGAAGAAAAAGAAGAAGATGAAGAAGAAGGGGATGAAAATGAAGAGGAAGAAGAAGAAGAAGAAGAAGAAGACAAAAAAGAAAAAGAAGATGATGAGAATGAAGAAGAAGAAGATGAACAACAAGAAGAAGAAGAGGAAGAAGAATAAGCTGACGAAAAAGAAGAAGAAGAAGAAGAAGTAGAACGCGAATAAGAAGAAGTAGAAGACAGCATAAAAGAAGAAGATGAGGAAAAGAAGAAAAAGAACTAGATGAAGAAGAAGACCAAGAAGAGGAATATGATGAAGAGAAAAGAGAAAAAGATGAAGAAGAAGAACAAGAAGAAAAAGGCAAAGAAGAAGAAGAAGAAGAAGAAAAAGAGGAATAAACTTAAGAAGTCCATGAAGAGGAAAATGAAGATGAAGATGAAAAAGAAGAAGAAGAAGGAGAAGAAGATGATGAAGGGGAAGAAGAAGAAGAAAGATAAGAAGAAGTCGAAGTAGTAATAGTAGAAGAAGAAGAAGAAGATGAAGATGAAGAAAAAGAAGATGAAGAAGTAAAAGAACAAGTAGAAGTAGTAGTAGTAGAAGAAGAAGAAGAAGATGAAGAAGAAGGGGATGAAAATGAAGAGGAAGAAGAATAAGCCGACGAAAAAGAAGAAGAAGAAGAAGTAGAACACGAAGAAGAAGAAGAAGAAGATGAAGAAGAAGAAAAAGAAAAGGAAGATGAAGAAAAAGAATAAGAAGAAGAAAAAGTATAAGAAGAAGAATAAGGTGGAGAAGAAGAAGAAGAAGAGGAAGAATACAAAGAAGAAGTAAAAGAAGATGAATAAGAATAAGAAGAAGAAGGAGAAGAAGAGGGCCAAGAAGAAGAAGAAGAACAAGAAGAAAAAGAAGACAAAATAGAAGAAGACACAAAAGATGAAGAATAAAAAGGCAAATAAAACAAAGACGAAGAAGAGGAAGATGAAGAAGAGGACGAAGAAGAAGAGAAGAAGAAGAAGAAGAAGAAGGAGAAGAAGAAGAAGAAGATGATGAAGAAGAAGAAGAAGGCTACAAGAAAGAAAAAGGAAGAGAAAAAGAAGAAGAATAAGAGAAGAAGACGAAAAAGTAGAAGAACAAGAAGAATAAGAATAAGAGATGAAGAAGACGAACATGAAGAAAATGATGAAGTTGGCAAAGAAGAAGAAGATGAAGAAGAAAAAGAAGAAGAAGAAGAGGATGATGAAGAAGAAGAAGAGGTAGAAGAAGAAGAAAACAAAGAAGAAGAAGAAGAAGAAGACAAAGAAAAAGAAGAAGAAAAAGAAAATGAAAAGAAAGAAAAAGAAGAGAAGGCAGAAGAAGAAAATGAAGAAGAAGAAGAAGAAGAAAAAGAAGGCAAAGAAGAACAAGAAGAAATTGAAAAAAAGAAGATGAAGAAGAACAAGAGGAAGTGGAAGAAGAAAAACAAGAAGACAAAGAAGAAGAAGATGAAGAAGAAGAAGAAGTAAAAGAAGAATAAGAAGATGAAGAAGAAGTCAGAATAAAAAGAAGAAGAAGAACAACAAAAAGAAGACCACATAGAAGAAGAAGACAAAGGAAAGGAAGAAAAAGAAGAAGGTGATGAAGAACAAGATGAGGAGGATAAAGAAGAAAAAAGGAGGAAAAAGAAGAAGAAAAAGAAGACAAAGAAGAAGAAACATAAAAAGATGAAGGCGAAGAAGCTGAAGAAGAAGAAGAAGAAGAAGAAGAAGAAGAAGAAAAAGAAGAAAAAGAGGAAGAAGAAGAACAAGAACAACAACAAAAACAACAAGATGAAAGAGCTGATGAAGATAAAAAAGAAGAAGAATAAGAAGAAGAAGAAGAAGAAGAAGAAGAAGAAGAGAAGAAGAAGAAGAAGAAGAAAAAGAGGAGGAAGAAGAAGAAAAGAGGAATAAACTACAGAAGTCGAAGAAGAAGTTGAAGAAGAAGAATAAGAGAAGATTAAGAAGAAGAGGAGGAGGACGAAGAAGAAGAAGAAGAATGTGATGATGATGAAGAAGAAGAAGAAGAAGAAGAAGAAGACGAAGAGGAACAAGAAGAAAACAAAGAAGGAGAAATAGAAGAAGAAGAAGAAGAAGAGGAGGAAGAAGAAGTAGTAGAAGAGGAAGATAAAGAAGAAGAAGAAGAAGAAGAAGAAGAAGAGGAAGAAGAAGAAGTAGTAGAAGAAGAAGATAAAGAAAAAGAAGAAGAAGAAGAAGAAGAAGAGGAAGAGGAAGAAGAAAAACAAGAAGACAAAGAATAAGAAGAAGAAGGATAAGAAGAAGACAAAGAAGAAGAAGAATAAGAAGAACAAGACGACGAAGAAGAATATGAAGAAGAAGAAGAAGTAGAAGTATTAGCAGTACTAGAAGAAGATGAAGATGAAGAAGTAGAACAAGAAAAAGAAGAAGAAAAAGATGAAGGAAAAGAAGAACAAGATGATGAAGAAGAACAAGGAGACAAAAATGAAGAAGAAAAGGAAGATGATGATGAAGAAGAAGAAGACAATGAAGAAGAAGAAGACGAAGCAGATAAACAAGAAGAAGACTAAGAAGAGGAAGAGGAATAAGACGATGAAAAAGAAGAAGAAGAAGAAGAAGAAGAAGAATACGAGGAAGAAGAAGAAGAAGAAGATGGTGATGAAGAAGAAGAAGAAAAGGAAGATAAAGAAAAAAGAAGAAGATGAAGAAGAAGAAGAAGAAGAAGAAGAAGAAGAATAACCCAAAGAAGAAGAAGAAGAAGAAGAAGAAGAAGAAGAATAACCCAAAGAAGAAGAAGAAGAAGAAAAATAAGAAAAAGAACAAGAAGGAGAAGAAGAATAACAAGAACAAGAAGAAAAAGAAGACAAAATAGAAGAAGGCAAAGAAGAACTAGATGAAGAGGAAGAGGAAGAAGCAACAAAAGAAGAAGTAAAAGACGAGGAAGAAGAAGGCAAAGAAAACGAAGACGAAGAAGAGGAAGAAGAAGAAGAGGACGAAGAAGAAGGGAAGCGAAAGAAGAAGAAGAAGATGAAGAAGAAGAAGAAGAAGTAGAAAAAGAAGAAGAGGACGAAGAAGAAGTAAAAGAAGAAGAAGAAGAAGAAGAAGAAGATAAAGGAGAAGAAGAAGAAGAAGAAGATCAAGAAGAAGAAGAAAAAGAAGAAGAAGAAGAACAATAAGAAGAAGAAGACGAAGAAGATGATGATGATGAAGAAGAAGATGAAGAAAAAGAAGATGACGACGACGAAGAAGAAGACGAAGAAGATGACGATGATGATGAAGATGAAGAAAAAGAAGAAAAAGAAGAACAAGAAGAAGAAGAGAAGGAAGAAGGAAACAAAGAAAAGGAAGACAGAGAAGACGAAGAAGAAGAAGACGAGAAGGAAGAAGAAGAAGTAGTAGTAGTAGAAGATGAAGAAGACAAAGAAGAAGAAGAAGAAGAAGAAGAAAAAGAAGACGAAGAAGAAGAAGAAGATGAAGAAGAAGAAAATGATTAACAAGAAGACAAAGAAGTGGAAGAAGAAGAAGATGAAGAAGAAGAAGAAGAAGCAGAAGAAGTAGAAGAGGAAGAAAAAGTAAAAGAAGAAGAAGATGATGATGAAGAAGAAGAAGAAGATAAAGAAGAAGAAGAACAAGAAGAACAAGAAGAAGAAAAAGATTAAGATGAAGAAGAAGAAGAAGAAGATGGTCAAGAAGAAGAAGATGAAGACAAGAAGAAGAAGAAGAACTAGAAAAAGAATTTGATGAAGAAGAAGAAGAGGAGGAAGAAGAAGAAGAAGGGGAAGAAGATAGAGACGAAGAAGAAGAAGAAGAAGAAGAGCAAGAACAAGTAGTTGAAGTTGAATAAGAAGAAGAAAAAGGAGAAGAAGAAGAAGAAGAAAAGAAGTAGATGAAGAAGAAGAAGAACAAGAAGATCATGCAGAAGAAGAAGAAGAAGAAGAAGAAGAAGGAAAAGAAAACGAAGAAGAAGATGAAGAAGAAAAGGAAGAGGAAGAAGGAGAAGGCAAAGAAAAAGAAGAAGAAGAAAATAAAATGAAGAAAAGATGTGGAAGATGAGAAGAAGAAGTTGATCACGAAGAAGAAGAAGAAGAAGAAGAAGAAGAAGAAGAAGTACAAGAAGAGGAGGAGGAGGAAGAAAAAGTAGTGCAAGAAGAAAAATAAAAGAAGAAGATGAAGAAGAATAATGTGAAGAAGAAGAAGAATGAGTAGGAGAAGAGAACGAGGAAGTGGAAGAAGAAGAAGTAAAAAAAAACAAGAAGAAGAAGAAGAAGAGGAAGAAGAAGATGATGATGAAGAAGAAAAAGAAGAGGAAGAAGAGGAAGAAGAAGATGAATGAGAAGAAAAGAAGAAAAAGAAAAAAGAAGAAAAAGAATAACAAGAAGAAGAAGAAGAACAAAAAGGAGGAGAAGATGAAGAAAAAGAAGAAGAAGAAGAAAAATAAGAAGAATAAAAATAAAAAGAAGAAGAAGTAGAAGAAGTAGAAGAGAAGAAGAGGAAAAGAAGAAGAAGAAGAAGAGGAAGAAGAAGAAGTAGGGATGAAAAAGAAGAAACAAAAGACGAAGAAGAAGAAGAAGAAGAAGAAGGAGAAGCAGAAGAAGAAGTTGAAGAAGAAGAGAACAAGAAGAAGGACAAGATGACAAAGAAGAAGAAGAATAACAAGTAGTAGTAGTGGAAGAAGAAGCAGTAGAAGAAGAAGAAGAAGAAGAAGAGCGGGAGGAGAAGAAGATGAAGAAGAAGAAGAAGAAAAGGAAGAGGAAGAAAAAGATGAAGAAGACAAACAAGATGAAGAAAATCAACACGAAGAAGAAGAAGACAAAGAAGACGAAGAAAGAGAATAAGAAGATGATGAAGGAGAAGAAGAAGAAGAAGAAGAAGTAGAAGAAGAAGAAGAAAATAAAAAAGAAAAGTAGGATGAAGAAGACGAAGAAGAAGATGGCCAAAAAGAAGAAGTAGAAGAAAAAGAAAAGAAAAAGATGAGGAAGAAGAAGAAGAAGATGATGATGATGATCACGAAGAAGAAGAAGAGGAAGAAGAAGAAGAAGAATAAGAAAAGAAGAAGGTGAAGAAGATGAAGAAGAAGAAGAAGAAGAACAAGACGAAAAAGAGGAATAAACTGTAGAAGTCAAAGAAGAAGTTGATTAAGAAGAAGAAGAAGAAGAAGAAGAAGAAGAAGAAGAATAAGAAGAAGAAAAGGAGAAGGCAAAGGAGAACAATAAGAAAATGAAGAAGAAGAAGAAGAAGAAGAATAAGAAGAGGAGGAAGAAGAAGAAGAAGAAGAAGAAGATAAAGAAAATGAAGGAGAAGAAGCACAAGAAGAAGAAGAGGAAGAGGAATAAGAAAAACAAGAAGACAAAGAAGAAGAAGATGAAGTTGAAGAAGATAAAGAAGAAAAAGAAGAATAAGAAGAAGAAGAAGAAGAGGGAGACAAAGAAAATGAAGAAGAAGAAGAAAAAGAAGAAGAAGATGAAGAAGAAGAAGAAGAAGACAACATAGAGGAAGAAGACGAAGAAAAGAAGAAAAGAACAGGATGTAGAAGAAGACCAAAAATAGGATGATGAAGAATAGAGAAGAAGAAGAAGAGCAAGAAGAAAAAGGCGAAGAAGAAGAAGAAGAAGAAAAAGAGGAATAAACTGAAGAAGTCGATGAAGAAGAAAATTAAGATGAAGGTGACGAAGAAGAAGAAGAAGGAGAAGAAGATGATGAAGGGGAAGTAGAAGAAGGATAAGAAGAAGTCGAAGCAGAAGAAGAGAAGAAGAAGAAGAAGAAGAAGATGAAGATGACGAAAAAGAAGATGAAGTAAAAGAACAAATAGAAGAAGTAGTAGTAGTAGTAGTAGAAGAAGAAGAAGAAGAAGAAGAAGAAGAAGAAAATGAAGAAGAAGAAGAAGAAGAAGAAGAAGAGGATGAAGAAGAAGGAGACAAAAACAAAGAAGAAGAATCAGACAACAAAAAAGATGAAGAAGAAGAAGAATAATTTGAAGAAGAAGAAGAAGTAGATGTAGAAGAAGAATAAGAAAAGTAAGATGAAGAAAAAGAAGAAGAAAAAGATAAAGAAGTTGAAGGTGAAGGGGAAGAGGAAGAAGGAAAAGCACAAGATGAAGAATAAAGAGGAGGAGGAGAAGAAGAAGAATACAAAGAAGAAGAAGAAGAAGAAGAAGAAGAAGAATAAGAATAAGAAGTAGGAGAAGAAGAGGAGCAAGAAGATGAAGAGAAGAAGAAAAAAAGAAGAAAAAACAGAAGAAGGCAAAGAGGAAGTAGATGAAGAGGAAGAGGAAGAAGGCGCAAAAGATGAAGAATAAGACGAAGAAGAAGAAGGCAAATAAAATGAAGACGAAGAAGAGGAAGACGAAGGAGAGGACGAAGAAGAAGGGAAGAAGAAGAAGAAGAAGAAGAAGAAGAAAAAGAAGTAGTAAAAGAAGAAGAAGAAGAAGAAGATAAAGGAGAAGAAAAAGAAGTTCAAGAAGAAGAAGAAGAAGAAGTAGAAGAAGAAGATGAAGAAGAAAAAGAAGAAAACAAAGAAGTGAAGAAGAGAAAGAAGAAGGAAACAAAGAAAAGGATGACAGAGAAGAGGAAGAAGATGAAGATGAAAAGGAAGTAGAAGAAGAAGAAGAAGTAGTAGTAGTAGTAGAATAAGAAGAAGACAAAGAAGAAGAAGAGGAAGAAGACGAAGAAGAAGATGAAGAAGAACAAGACGAAGAAGAAGAAGAAGAAGCAGAAGTAGAAGAAGAAGAAGAAGAAGAAGAAGAAGAAGAGGAAGAAGAAGACGAAGAAGGAGAAGAAGATGAAGAAGAAGAACAATAAGAAGAAAAAGAATAAGATGAAGAAGAAGATGTAGAAGAAGATGATGAAGAAAAAGATGAAGAAGAAGAAGAAAAAGAAGTAGAAGACAATGAAGAAGAAGATGAAATAGAAGAAAGAGAAGAAAAGGAAGAGGAAGAAGAAGAAGTAGAAGAAGAAGAAGAGGAAGAAGATGGAGATGAAGAACAAGAACAAGAAAACGAAGAAGAAGAAGATGAAGAAGAACTAGAAGAAGAAGAAGAAGGAGAAGGAGAAAAGAAGAAGAAGAAGATGAAGAAGAAAAGCATGAAGAAGAAGGAGGAGGAGGAGGAGGAGGAGGAGGAGAAGAAGAAGAAGAAGAATTAGAAGATGGAGAAGGCGCAGGAGAAAATGGAGAAAAAGAAGAAGAAAAGAAAGAGAAGAAGAAAGAAGAAGAAGAGAAAGATGATGAAGAAGGAGAGAAGAAGAAAATGATAAAGAAGAAGAAGAAGAAAAAGAAGATGATGATGATGATGATGATGAGGAAGAAGAAGAAGACGTAGAAGAAGACAAAGAGTCAAAGAAGAAGAAGACGAAGAATCAGAAAAAGAAGAAATAGAAGAATATAACGAAGAAGACGTAGACAAAGATGAGATAGTAAAACTAAAAGAAGAAGCAGAAGAAGAAGAAGAAGAAGAAGAAGAAGAAGATGGAGAAGAATAAGAAGAAGGAAGAAGAAGAAGAAGAAGAAGAAGAAGAAGAAGAAAACATTGAAGATGAAGAAGAAGAGGAAGAAGAAGAAGAAATAGAAGAAGGAGGTAAAGAAGAAGAAGAAGAAGAAGAGGAAGAAGAAGAAGAAAAAAGAAGAAGAAGAAGAAGAAAAAGAAGAACAAGGTTAAGCACAAGAAGACGACGACGACGAAGAAGATGAAGAAGAATAATAAGAAGAAGAGGAAGAAGAACAAGAAAAAGAAGATGAAGAAGAAGTAGAAGAAGAAGAAAAGAAGGAGAAGTGGAAGAAACCAAAGAAGAAGAAGGAGAAGAATGTGAAGAAGAAGAAGATAAAAACGAAGAAGAAGAAGAAGAAGAAGAAGAGAGGAAGAACAAAAAGAAGAAGATAAGGAAGGTGACGAAAAGAAAAATGAGAAGAAGGAGAAGAAGAAGATGAAAAAGAACAAGAAGAAGAAGATGGAGGATGAGGAGGACGAAAAGAAGATGTAGAAGATCATGATGATGAAAAAGAAGTAGTTGTGGTAGAAGAAGAAGAAGAAGAAGAATAAGAACAAGAACAAGAACAAGAACAAGAAAACGACAAAGAAGAAGAAGATGAAGAAGGAGAAATAGAAGAAGAAGACAAAGAAGAAGAAGAGAAGGAAGAATATGAAGAAGAAGAAGAAGAAAATGAAGGAGAAGAAGAAGAAGAAGGAGAAAAGAAGGAGAAGAAGGAGGAGGAGTAGAAGAAGAAGAAGAAAATGATAATGATGAAGGAGAAGAAGAAGATGAAGCAGTTGAAGAATATCAAGAAGAAGAAGAAGAAGATGATGATGATGAAGAGGAAGAACAGGAAGAACATGACGATGACGTTGTTCATGGAGAAGATGAAGTTGAACAAAAGGAAGAAGAAGATGATGATGAAGAAGACGATGATGAAGAAGTAGAATAATAATAATAATAATAATAATAATAATAATAATAATAATAAAATAATAATAATAATAAAATGATGATGACGAAGAATAAGAACAAGAAGAATAGAAGAAGAAGAAGAAGAGAAGAAGAAGAAGAAAAAGAAGATGAAGAAGAAGGAGAAGAAGAAAAGAAGAAGAAGAAGAAGAAGAAGAAAAGAAATGAGAAGAAAATGAAGAAGAAGAAGAAGAAGTAGAAGTAGTAGAAGAAGAAGAAGAATAGGAAGAAGAAGATGAAGAAAAGGACGAAGAAGAAGAAGACAAAGAAGAAGAAGAAGGAGAGGAGGAAGAAGACGAAGAAGAAGATGATGAAGAAGAAGAAGCAAAAGTAGAAGAAGAAGAAGAAAAAGAAGAAGAAGAAAAAGAAGAAGAAGAAGAAGAAGAAGAAGAGAAGAGAAAGATAAAGAAGAAGAAGAAGAAGAAGAAGAAGTGAAAGAAGAAGAAGACGATGATGATGAAGATGAAAAAGTAGTAATAGAAGGAGGAGAAGAAGAAGATGATGAAGAAGGAGAAGAAGAAGAAGAGAAAAAACGAAGAAAAAGAAGGGGAACAATAAAAATATGAAGATGACGAAGAACAAGATAAAGAAAAGGAGGAAGAGGAAGAAGAAGAAGAAGAAAAACAAGAAGATGATGAAGAAGTAGACAATGAAGAAGAAGGCGAAAGAGAAGAAGCAGATGATGAAGAAGAAAAAGAACAAGATGAAGAAGAAGCATAAGAAGGTGAAGAAGAAGAAGAAGAAGATGAAGAAGAAGAAGAAGAAGAAGAAAAGAAGAAGAAGAAGAAGAGAAAAAAGGTGAAGGAGACAGAGAAGAAGAAGAAGAAGAAGACAAAGTAGAAGTAGAAGAAGAAGAACAAGAAGAAGAAGAAGAAGAAGAAGAGAGAGAAGAAGAAGTCAACAAAGGAGAAGAAGAAGAAGAAGAAAAAAAAGAAGAAGTGGGAGGAGGTGGAGGAGTAGAAGGAGGGGAAGACGAAGAAGAAGGAGAAGAAGTAGAAGAAGAAGAAGAAGAAGAAGAAGAAAATTAAGTAGTAGTAGAAGAAGAAGAATTAGAAGAAAATGAAAAAGAGAGAGAAGAAGAAGAAGAAGAAGAAGAAGACGAAAACGAAGGAGTAGAAGAACAAGAAGAAGAAGAGGAAGAAGGATAAGAAGAAGAAGATGATGAAGAAGAAGAAAAAGAAGAAGTAGTAGAAGAAGAAGAAGGAGAAGAAGAAGAAGAAGAAGAAGACGTAGAAGAAGAAGATGAAGAAGAAGTAGAAGTAGATGATGAAGAACTTAAAGGAGAAGAAGTAGAAGATGAAGAAGAAGAGGAAGAAGAAGAAGAAGAACAAGAGTAAGAACAACAACAAGAAGAAGACGAAGAAGATGACAGTAAGAAGAAGACGAAGAAGAACAAGAACAAGAAGAATAAGAAGGAAAAGAAGAAGAGGAAGAAGAAGGCAAAGACGAAGAGAAGAAGAAGAAGAAGAAGATGAAGAGGAAGAAGAAAAAGAAGAAGAGGAAGAGAAAAGATGAAAAAGAAGAAGTAGAACAAGAAGGAGAATAAGAAGTAAATGAAGAAGACAATGAAGAAGAAGTAGGAGAAGAAGAAGAAGAAGAAGAAGGAGAAGAAGTGGAAGAAGAAGAAGATGAAGAAGAAGAAAAAGAAGAAAAAGAAGAAGAAGAAGAAGACGAAGAAGAGGAAGAGGAAGAAGAAGAAGAAGAAGAAGATGATGATGATGATGAATAAGGGAAAAGAGAAAGAGATGAAGAAGTAAGAGAAGAAGAAAAAGGAGAAGAAGAAGAAGAAGAAGAAGAAGATTATGAAGAAGAGAAGATGAATATGATGATGATGATGACCTAGAAGAAGCAGAAGAGTCAAAGTAGAAGAAGACGAAGAAGAGGAAGAAGAGAAAAAGAAGAAGAAAAAGAAGTAGTTGACGAAGAAGACGAAGACAAATAAGGGGATGAAGAGGTAAAAGAAGAAGAAGAAGAATTTGAAGACAAAGAAGAAGAAAGAGAACAGGAAGAAGAACAAGACGAAGAAGAAGACGAAGTAGAGGAAGAAGAAGATGTAGATCAAGCAGAAGAAGAAGAAGAAGAAGAAGAAGAAGAAGGCAAAGATGAAGAAGAAAAAGAAGAAGAAGATGACGAAAAAGAAGAAGAGGAGGAAGAAGATGAAGAGGAAGAAGAAGAAAGCGAAGAAGACGAAGAAGGAAAAGTCAAAGAAGAAGAAGAAGAAGAAGATGATGATGATGAAGAAGGTGAAGAAGAAGATGAAGGAGAAGAAGAAGTTGTTGAAGAAGAAGAAGAAAAAAAAAGATGGGGGACGAGGTGGAGCAGGAGGAGGAGAAGAAGAAGAAGAAGAAGAAGAAGAAGCAAAAGAAG
>JAIUJO010000802.1:100000-102500 GCA_023846275.1 Vanilla planifolia
ATGAAGAAGAAGAAAGAGAAGAAAAAGTAGGAGGTGAAGAAGAAGATTTAGAAGAAGAACAAGAATAAGAAGAGACAAAGAAGAGTAAGAAGAATAAGAGACAAAGAAGAAGAAGACAAAGAAGAGGAATAAGAAGAAGAGTAAAAAGATGAACGAGAAGAGTAAGAAAGCGAAGAAGAGGAAGAAGAAGAAGAAGTAGAATAAGGAGGAGAAGAAGGAGAAGAAGAAGAAGGAGAAGAGGAAGAAGAGGAGGAAGAAGAAGAAGAAGAAGAAAAAGAAGAATAAGACTAAAAAGAAGAAGAAGAAGAAGAAGAAGAAGAAGATGGAGACGAAGAAGAATAAGAGGATGAAAAAGAAGAAGGCGAAGGAGGAGGAGGAGGAGGAGGAGCAGAAGAAGAAGAAGAAGAAGAAGAAGAAGAAGGCAACATTGAAGAAGAAGAAAAGGAAGAAGAAGAAGAGGAAGAAGAAAATGAAGACGAAGAAAAAAAGGAGGACGAGAAGAAGAAGAAGAAGAATATAAAAAGGCGAAGAAGAAGATGAAGAAGAACACTAAGAACATGAAGTTGAAGAAAATGAAGAATGCAACGAACAAGAAGAAGATGATAAAGAAGAAGTAGAAGAAGAAGATGATGAAGAAGAAGAAGATTAAGAAAAAGAAGAAGTAGAAGCATTACAAGGAGTAAAAGATGGTGAAGAAAAAGAAGAAAAATAAGAAGAAGAAGAAGAAGATTATGATGACGATTAAGAAAAAGTCCTTGTAGTCGTTGTAGAAGAAGAAGAAGAAGAGCAAGATGACGATGAAGAAGAAGAAGAAGAAGAAGGCAAAGAAGAAGTGGACAAAGAAGAAGAAGAAGAAGAAGAAGAACTAGAAGAAGAAGAAAAAGAAGAAAAAGTAGAAGGAAAAGAAGAAAAAGAAATGGAAGAAGAAGATGATGATGATGATGGAGAAGAAGAAGAAGAAGAAGAAGATGAAGAAGAAGAAGAAGGAGAAAAAGAAGAAGTAGAAGAAGAAGTAGATGATGATGATGATGATGACGAAGAAGATGAAGAAGAAGAAGAAGAAGAAGAAAAAGAAGAAGAAGAAAATGAAGAAGAAGAAAATGAAGAACAGAAAGATGAAGAAGAGGAAGAAGAAGAAGAGGAGGAAGAAGAGGAAGAAGATGAAAAAGAAGAAGAAGAAGATAAAGACGAAGAAGAAGAAGAAGAAGAAGAAGAGGAAGATGAAGATGAAGAAGAAGACGAAGGAGAAGACGAAGAAGAAGATAAAAAAGAAGCAAAAGAAGAAGAAGAAGAAGACGAAGAGGAAGAAGAAGAATAAGAAGAGGAAGAAGGATAAGAAAATTAAGTAGTAGAATAAGAAAAAGAAGACGAACAGAATGAAGAAGAAGAAAAAGGAAAAGGCCAAGAAGAAGAAGAAAATGAAGAGGAAGAAGAAGAAGATGAGGAGGAAGAAGAATTAGAAGAACAAGAAGAAAAAGAAGAAGAAGAAGAAGATGTAGAAGAAGAAGAAGAAGAGGAAGAAGAAGTAGAAGTCGAAGAAGTAGAAGAAGAAGAACAAGAAGTCGAAGAATGCAAAGAAGAAGAAGAAGAAAAAGAAGAAGTTGAAGGAGAAGAAAATGAGGAAGGAGATAAAGAATAAGAAGAAGAAGAAGAACAAAATGGAAAAGAAGAAGAGGAAAAAAACATAGAAGAAGAAGAAGAAGAAGAAGAAGATCGTGAAGATGATGATGAAGAAGAAGAAGAAGAATAAAAAGATGATTAAGAAGACGAAGAAAAAGAAGTAGTAGGAGAAGTGGAAGAAGGTGAAGGAGAAGAAGAAGTAGAACAAGAAGTAAAAAAAGAAGATGAAGATGAAGAAGCAGAAGAAGAATAAGAAGAAGAAGAAAAAGAAAAGATGAAGCAAAAATTGTAGTAATAGAAGAATAAGATGAAGAAGAAAAAGAAGAAGAAGAAGAAGAAAAAGAAGAAGAAGATGATGATGAAGAAGAAGAAGGAGAAGAAGAAGAAAAAGAATAAGACAGAGAAGTAGAAGAAGAAGAAGAAAAAAAAGAAGAAGAGGAAGATGATGATGATGATGAAGCAGAAGAAGAAGTAGAAGTTGTAGTAGTAGAAGAAGAATAAGATGTAACAGATGAAGAAGAAGTGGAAAAAGAAGAAAAAGAAGTAGAAGAAAAAGATGAAGAAGAAGTAGAAGAAGAAGAACAAGAAGTAGAAGAAGTGGAAGAAGTAGATGAAGTAGATGATGAAGAAGGAGAAGATGAGGAAGAAATAAAAGAAGAAGTAAAAGAAGTCAAAGGAGAAGAAGATGAAGAAGACGAAAAGAATGAGAAGAAAAAAAGAAAATGAAGAAGAAGAAGAGGAAGAAAACAATGAAGAAGAAGAAGAAGAAGAAGCTATAGAAGTAGTAGAAGAAGAAGGAGGAGAAGTAGGAGGAGGAGAAGAAGAAGTTGAAGGAAAAGAAGTAGAACAATAAAAAGAAAAAGAAGATGAAGATGAAGAA
>JAIUJO010000802.1:107500-110000 GCA_023846275.1 Vanilla planifolia
AAGAAGAAAGATAAGGAGAAGAAGAAGAAGAAGAAGAAGATGCAGAAGAAGAACAAGATGAAGAAGAAGAGCAAAAAGAAGAATAAGAAGAATAAGAAGAAGAACATGAAGAAGAAGAAGAAAACGAAGAAGAAGAGGAAGGGGAAGACAAGAAGAAGAAGAAGAAGAAGAAGAGGAAGTGGAAGTAGGAGAAGAAGAAGAAGAAGAGAATGAAGAAGGATAAGAAGAAAAAGTTGAAGAAGAAAGAGAAGGAGAAGGAGAAGAAGAAGAAGAAGAAAATTAAGAATAGAAAGATTAAGAAGAATAAGATGAAGAAGAAGAAGGAGCAGTAGAAGAAGAAGAAGCAGAAAGAGAAGAAAAAGAGGAGAAGAAGGAGAAGAAGAAGAAGGAGAAGAAGAAGAGGAAGAAGAAGAGGAAGAAGTAGAAGAAAAAGTAAAAGAAGAAGATGAGGAAGAAGAGGAAGAAGAAGAAGAATAAGATGATGAAGAAGAAGATGATGAAGAATTGCTAAAATAATCAAAAGTAGAAGAAGAATAAGACAAGGAAGTGGAAGATGAAGAAGAAGTAGATGAAGAAGCAGAATTTGAAGAAGAAGAAGGTGAAGAAGAAGAAGAAGAAGAAGAAGAAGAAGATGAAGATGAATATAAAGAGGATGAAGAGGAAGATGAAGAATGAAAGGAAGAAGAAGAAAAAGAAGAGGAGGAAGAAGAAGAAGAAGTAGAAGAAAAAGAATTCTAAAAAGAAGTAGAAGAAGTGGAAGAAGAAGAAGAAGAAGAAGAATAAGAAGAAGAAGAAAACAAAGAAATGAAGGAGAAGAAGAACAAGAAGAAGATGAAGAAGATGTTGAAGAGGATAAAGAAGTAAAAGAATAAGAAGAAGAAGAAAAAGGCGAGGAAGAAGAAGAAGAAGAAGACCACGAAGAAGAAGAAGAAAAGGAAGAAGAGGAAGAAGAAGAAGGAGAAGAAGAAAAATGTGGAGAAGAAGAAGAAAAAGAAAAAGGTGGAGAAGAAGAAGAAAAAGAAGAAGCTTGATAAGAAATTGAAGAAGAAGAAAAAGCAGAAGAAGAAGAAGAAGAAGAAGAAGAAGAAGAAGATGATGAAGAAGAACAAGAAGGAGGAAGAAGTAGTAGAAGAAGAACAGGAGGAGGAAGAAGAAGAAGAAGAAGAAGAAGAGGAGGGGGAGGAAGAAGAAGAAGAAGAAGATGTAGAAGAAGATGAGGAAGGAGAAGAAGAAGAAGAAGAAGAAGAAGAAGAAGAAAAAGAAGAAGAAGAAGAAGATGAAGAAGAAGAAGAAGAGGAAGAGAAGAAGAAGAAGAAAAGAAGAAGAAGAAGAAGAGGATGGGGAAGAATAAGAAAAAGAAGAAGAGGAGGAAGAAGAAGAAGGAGAAGAATAAGAAGAAGAAGAAGGAGGAGGAGAACAAGAAGAAGAAGAAGGAGAAGTAGAAGAAGAAGATAATGTAGAAGAAGTAGAAGAAGAAGAAGAAGAAGATGGAGAAGAAGAAGTAAAAGAAGAAGAAGAAGAAGAATGAGAACAACAACAAGAAGAAGAAGAAGGAGAAGTAGAAGAAGAAGATAAGGAAGAAGAAGTAGAAGAAGAAGAAGAAGAAGAAGAAGGAGAAGAAGAAGTAAAAGAAGTAGAAGAAGAAGAACGAGAACAACAAGAAGAAGAAGAAGTAGAACTAGAAGAAGAAGAAGATCAAGATGAAGATGAAAAAAAGTGGACAAAAGAGAAGAAGAAGAAGAAGAAGAGGAAGCAGAAGAAGAATAGGAAGAAAAAGAAGAACACGATGAAAAAGAAGAAGGAGAAGATTAAGAAGAAGAAGAAGAAGAAGAGTAAGAAGAAGATGAAAAACAAAAAGAAAGAGTGAAAGAAGAAGGAGATGAAGGAAAAGTTCAAGAAAAAGAAGAAAAAGAAGAAGGAGAAGAGCAAAAAGTAGAAGAAGCAAAAGAAAACATAGAAGAAGAAAAGATTAAGGAGAGGAAGAATAAGAAGTGGAAGAAGAAGAAGAAGGCGAGGAAGAAGACGAAGATGAAGAAGAAGAAGAAGAAGATGACGGAAAAGGAGAAGGGACGAAGAAGAAGATTACGAAGAAGAGGAATAAGAAGCAGAAGAAAAGATGAAAGAGAAGAAGAACAAGATGAAGTAGATGAAGATGAAGAAGAAAAAAAAGGAGGAGAAGAAGTCGAAGAGGAAGAAGAAGAAGTGGAAGAAGAAGAAGAACAAGTAGAAGATGAGTAAGAAGAAGGGCAAGGAGAGAAGGAGAAGAAGAAAGAGGAGAAGAGGAAAAAGAAGAAGAAGAAGAAGAAAAAAAGAACAAGACTAAGGAGAAGAAGAAGAAGAAAAAAAAAGAAAAAGAGGAAGAAGAGGAGGAGAAGGAAGAAGAAGAAGAAGAAGAAGGATGAGGAGGAGGAGAAGAAGAAGAAGAAGAAGATGACATTATAGAAGAAGAAAAAGAAGAAGAAGAAGAAGAAGAAGAAGAAGAAGAAGAAGACGAAGAAGA
>JAIUJO010000802.1:117500-132500 GCA_023846275.1 Vanilla planifolia
GCCAAAGAAGAAGAAAATGAAGGTGAAGTAGAAGAAGGAGAGGAAGAAGAAGAAGAAGAAGAAAAAGAAGAAGAAGAAGAGGAACAAGAAGAAGATAAGAAGTAGAAGAAGAAGAAAAAGAAAATGAAGATGAAGATGAAGGAGAAGAAGAAGAAGGAGAAGAAGAAGTGGGAAAAGAAGAAGAAAAAGAAGAAGATGATGAAGAAGAAGAAGACGAAGACGAAGAAGAAAAAGAAGGCAAAGAAGAAGAAGATGAAGAAGCAGAACCAGATGAAAAAGAAGAAGAGAAGATGTTGTAGTAGTATACGAAGAAGAAGAAGAAGAAGAAGAAGATGATAATGTCGCAGAAGGCTTAGAGAAAGATGTAGAAGAAGAAGATGATCACGATGTTGAAGAAGTAGAAGATGAAGACAAAGTGGATGAAGAAGAAGAACAAGAAGAAGAAGAAGAAAAAGAAGAAAATGAAGATGAAGAAGAAGAAGAAGAAAAAGAAGATGACGAAGAAGAAGAAGAAGAAGAAGAAGAAGTCAATGAAGAAGATGAAGAAGAAGAAGAGCACGAAGAGGAAGAAGAAGAAAAAGAGAAAGAAGATGAAGAAGAAGGAGGAGGAGGAGGGGAAGAAGAAGAAATAGAAGAAGAAGAAGAAGAAGAAGAAGAAGAAGAAGAAATAGAAGAAGAAGGAGGAGAAGGCAAAAAAAAAGAAGAATGGCAAAGAATAGGAGAAGAAAGAGGTGAAGAAAAAGAAGAAGCAGAAAAGAATAAGAATAAGAAGAAGATGAAGAAGAAGAAGAAGAAGAAGAAGTAAAAGTAGAAGAAGAAGAAGAAGAAGAATAAGAAGAAGAAGTTGTATAAGGAGAAGAAGAAAAAGAAGAAGAAAAAGAAGAATAAAAAGATGAATAACAAGATGAAGAAGAAGATGAAGAAGTAGAAGAAGAAGAAAAAGAAGAAGAAGTGGTAGAAGAAGAAGAAGAAGAAAAAGAAGATGAAGAAGATGATGAAGAAGAAGAAGATGAAGAAGAAGAAGAAGAAGGAGAAGATGGAGAAGAAGAAGAAGAAGAAGAAGAAGAAGTCGGTGAAGAAGGAGAAGAAGGAGAAGAAAAAGAAGAAGAAGAAGAAGAAGAGATGATGAAGAAAAGGAATTAGAAGAAGAAGAAGAACAAGAAGATGGAGAAGAAGAAGAAGAAGAAGAAGAAGAAGAAGAAGAAGAAGATAAGGAAGAAGTAGAAGAAGAAGAAGAAGAAGAAGAAGAAGTTGAAAGAGAAGAAGAAGAAGAAGAAGGAGAAGGAGAAGAAGAAGAAGAAGAAGTAGGAGATGGAGAGAAAGAAAAAGAAGAAGACAAAGAACAAGAGGAGGAACAAGAGGACGAAGAAGATGAAGAAGAAGTAGAAGAAGAAGAAGAAGAAGAAGAAGAAGAAGAAGAAGAGGGTGACGAAGCGAAAGAAAATGAAGAGGAAGAAGAGGAAAAAGAAGAAGAAGAAGAAGAAGTAGAAGAAGAAGAAGAAGAAGAATAGGGCAAAGAATAAGAGGTAGAAGAAGAATAAGGAAAAAACAAGAAGAAGAAAAAGAAGAGACGAACAAGAAGAAGAAGAAGAAGAAATAGAAGAAGCAGGAGAAGAAGAAGAAGAAGAAGAAGAAGAAAAAGAAGAGGAAGAAGAAAAAGTAGAAGAAGAAGAAGACGAATAAGAAGAAGAAGAAGAAAATGTAGAAGTAGTAGTAGTAGTACTAGTAGAAGAAGAAGAAGAAGGCAAAAAAGAAGAAGAAGAAGAAGAAGGAAAAAAAAGAAGAAGATGAAGAGAAAGAAGAAGAGGAAGGAGGAGAATAAGGAGAAGAAGGAGAAGACGAAGAGGAAAAAGAAGGAGAACAAGAAAAAGAAGAATACGAATAAGAAGAAGAAGAAGAAGAAGAAGAAGGAAAAGAAGAAGATGAAGAAGAGTTAGAATAAGAAGAAGAAGAAGGAGAAGAAGAAGAAGATTGAGAAGAACAAGAAAGAGAATAAGAAGAACAAGAAGAAGAACAAGAAGAAGAAGAAAGAGAAGAAGTGGAAGAAGAGTAACACAAGGAAGAAGAAGATGAAGAAGAAAAAGATGATGAATAAGAAGACAAAGAAGAAGAAGAAGAATAAGAAGAATGAAGAAGAAGAAGAAAAAAGAAGACGAAAAAGAAGACGAAGAAGAAGTGAAGTAGAGGAAGAAGAAGAAGAGGAAGAAGAACAAGAACAATAGGAAGAAGATGAAGAAGAAGAAGAGGAAGAAGATGAAGAAGATGAAGTGGAAGAAGAAGAAGATGAAGAAGACAAAGAAAGTAGAACACGAAGAAGGAGAAGTTGAAGAGATGAAGAAGAAGAAGAGAAAGAAGTGGAAGAAGATGAAGTGGAAGAAGAAGAAGAAGGCAAAGAAGTAGAAGACAAAGAAGTAGAAGTTGAAGAAGAAGAAAAAGAAGAAAAGAAGACAAAGATGAAGAAGAAGAAGAAGAAGAAGAATAAGAAGGAGAAGAAGAAGAAGAAGAAGAATAAGTAGAAGAAGTAGAAGAAGAAGAATAAGTAGAAGAAGAAGAAGAACAGGGAGAAGAAGAAGAAGAAGAAGAAGAAGAAGGAGAGGAAGTGGAAGAAGAAGAAGGAGAAACCGAAGAAGAAGAAGAAGAAGAAGAAGATGAAGAAAAAGACGAAGAAGGTGAAGAAGAAAAAGAAGAAGAAGAAGGAGAAGAAGAAGAAAAAGAAGTAAAAGAAGGCTAAGAAGAAGAAGAAGAAGAACCAGAAGGAGAAGAATTTGATGAAGAAGAAGAAGAAGAAGAAGAAGAAGGGCAAGAAGAAGTAGAAGATTAACAAGAAGGGGTAGATCAAAGAGAAGAACAAGAATAAGAAGAAGAAGAAGAAGAGCAAGAAGAAGATGACGAAGAAGACATTGAAGAAGAAGAAGAAGAAGTAGAAGATGAAGAAGAAGAAGAAGAAGAAGAAGAAAGAGGTTGAGAGGAAGGAGAAGAAGAAGAAGAAGAAGTTGATGATGAAGAATAAGAAGAACAATAATAATAATAATATTAATAAGAAGAAGAAGAAGAAGAAGGAGAAGAAGAAGAAGAAAAAGAAAAAGATGAAGAAGAATAGAAAGAAGAAGAATAAGAAGAAGAAGAAAAAGAAGGAGAAGAGGAAGATAGTGAAGAAGAAGATGAAACACAAGAAGAAGAAGAAAAAGAAGAAGAAAGAGAAGGAGGAGGGGAAGGAGTAGAAGAAGAAGAAGAAGAAGAAGAAGGAGAAGAAAGAGAAGAAGAAGAACTAAAAGAAGAGGAAGAAGAAGAAGGAGAAGAAGAATAGGAAGAAGAAAAAGGAGAAGATAAGGAAAAAGAAGAAGAAGAAGAAGAAGAAGAAAAACGAGAAGAATAATAAGAAGACAAAGAAGAAGAAGAAGAGGAAGAAGAAGAAGAGCAAGAAGAAGAGGAAGAAGAAAAAGAACATGATGTGGAGGAAGAAGAAAAAGAAGGAGTTGGATGAGAAGTAGAAGAAGAAGAAGAAGAAGAATAGCAAGAAGAAGATGACGAAGAAGACATTGAAGAAGAAGAAGAAGAAGAAGTAGAAGAGGAAGAAGAAGAAGAAGAAAGAGGATGAGAGGAAGAAGAAGAAGAAGAAGAAGAAGAACAAGAAGAAGAAGTTGATGATAAAGAATAAGAAGAATAATAATAATAAGAAGAAGAATATGAATAGGAAGAAGAAGAAGAAGAAGAAGAAGAAGAAGAAGAAGAAGAAGAAGAAGAAGACAAAGAAGAAGAAGAAAAAGAAGAAGAAGAAGAATAAAAAGAAGGAGAAGTGGAAGTTGGTGAAGAAGAAGGTTAAAGACAAGAAGAACAAAAAGAAGAAGAAAGAAAAGGAGTGGAAGAAGGAGAAGAAGAAGAAGAAGAATTAGGAAAAGAGCGAGAAGGAGAAGATGAAGAAGAAGAAGATGGAGGAGGAGGAGAAGGAGAAGAAGAAGAGGAAGTAGAAGAAGAAGAAGTAGAAGAAGAGGAAGAAGAAGAAGAAGAAGGAGAAGAAGAAGAAGGGGAAGAAGAATAGGAAGAAGAACAAGGTGAAGATAAAGAAGAAGAAGAAGAAAAAGAAGAAGAAGAGGAAGAGGAAGAACAAGAAGAAGAAGAGAAAATCGAAGACGAAGAAGATGAAGATGAATAAAAAGTTAACGAGCAAGAAGAAGAAGAGGAGGAAGAAGAAGAAAAGGAAGAACAAGACAAAGTAGAAGAAGAACATGTACAAGTAGACGAAGAAGAAGAAGAAGAAGAAGAAGAAGACGAAGAAGAAAAAGAAGAACAGGAAGAAGAAGAAGAAGAGGAGGAAGAAAAAGAAGAAGAAGAAGAAGAACAAGAAGATGAAGAAAAAGAAGAAGAAGATAAAAACCAAGACCAAAAAGATGAAGAAAAAGAAGGTAAAGAAGGTGATAAAAAAGAACACGGAGATGAAGAAGAAGAAGACGAAGAAGAAGATGATGAAGAAGTCGAAGATGGAGAAGAAGAAGTAGAAGGAGAGAAGAAGACGAAGAAGAAGATGAAGGAGAAAAGGAAGAAGAAGAAGAAGAAGTGGAAGAAGAAGAAGAAGAAGAAGCAGGAGAAGATTAAGAAGAATAAGAAGAAGGAGAAGAAGAAGTAGAAGAAGAAGTAGAAGAAGAATAAGAAGAAGAAGAAGAAGAGGAAGAAGATGAAGAAGAATATGGAGGAGAAGAAGAAGAAGAAGAAGAACACAAATAACATGATAAAGAAGAAGATGAAGAAAAATGCAAAGAAGAGTAAGAAGAAGAGGAAGAAGAAGAAGTGGAAGAAGAAGAAGTGGAAGAAGAAGAACAAGAAGAAGATGATGATGAAGAAGGATAAGAAGAAGTCTAATAAAAAGTGGAAGAGACTAAGAAGTAGACGACGTAGAGGAGGAAGAATAAGGCCATGAAGAAGAAGAAGAAGTGTAAGAAAAAGAAGATGACTATGATGAAGAAGAGGAAGAAGAAGATGGTGAAGAAGAAGAAGGCAAGAAGATGAACATTAAGAAGAAGAAGAAAAAGAAGAAGAAGAGGAAGAGCTAGATGATGAAGAATAAGAGGTAATAGGAGAAGAAGAAGAAGAAAAGAAGAAGAAGAAGAAGAAGAAGAAGAAGAAGAAGAAGAAGAAAGAAGAAGAAGAAGAAGAAGAAGAAAAAGAAGAAGAAGAGCAGAAGAAGAAGAAGAAGAAAATGAAGAAGAAGAAGAAGAAAAGGAAGAAGAAGAAGAAGAAGAAGGAGAAAAGAAGAAGATGAAGAAGAGAAAGAAGAAGAAGAAGAAGAACAACAAGATAATAAAGAAGAAGAAGAAGAAGAAGGAGAAGGAGAAGAAGAAGAAGAAGAAGAAGGGGAAGAAGAAGAAGAATTAGAAGTTGAAGAAGAAGGATATGAAGAAGAAGATGAAGAAGAAGAATAAGAAGAAGTTGAAGAAGGAGAAGAAGAAGAGGAAGAAGAAGAAGAAGAAAAAGAAGACAAGAAGGAAAACAAGAAGAAGAAGAAGAAGAAGAAGAAGGAGAAGAAGAAAGAGAAGAAGAAGAACAAGAATAAGAAGAAGAAGAGGAAAAACAACAAGAAGAAGAAGAATAAAAAGAAGAAGTTGACGAGGAGGAAGTAGAAGAAGAATAAAAAGAAGAAGAAGATGACGAGGAAGAAGTAGAAAAAGAATAAGATGAAGAAGAAGAAGAAGAAGAAGAAGAAGAAAAATAGGAAAAGAAGAAGAATAGGACGAAGAAGAAGAAGAAGAAGAAGAAGAAGGAAAAGAAGTCGAAAAAGATGAAGGTAAAGAAGAAGAACAAGAAGAAGAAGAAGAAGAAGAAGAACAAGAGGAATAAGAAGAGGAAGAAGAAGAAGAAGAAGAAATAGAACGAAAAGAAGAAGGATGAGGAGGAGGTAGAGGAGAAGAAGAAGCAGAAGAAGAAGAAGAAGAAGAAGAAGAAGAAGAAGGAGAAGGAGAGTTAGAAGAAGTGGAAGAAGATTAAGATGACGATGATAAAGAAGAGGAAGAGGAAGATGGTGAAGAAGAAGGTGGTGACGAAGCAAAAGCAGAAGAAGGCAAGAAGATGAAGATTAACAAGAAGAAGAAGAAGAAGTAGAACAAGAAAAAGAAGAAGAAAAGGAAGAGCTGCAAGATGAAGAATAAGAGGTAGAAGAAGAAGAAGAAGAAGAAAAAGAAGAAGTAGAAGAAGAAAGAAGAAGAAGAAGAAGAAGAAGAAAGAAGAAGAAGACGAAGAAGAAGGAGGAGAAGAGGAGAAGAAGTAGAAGAAGAAGAAGAAAATGAAGAAGAAGAAGAAAAAAGAGAAGAAGAAGAAGCTGAAAACGATGGAGAAAAGAAGAAGATGAAGATGAGGAAGAAGGAGAAGAGGAAGATGAACAAGACAATAGAGAAGAAGAAGATGATGATGATGAAGAAGAAGGTGAAGAAGAAGAAGAAGAAGGAGAAGGAGAAGAAGAAGAAGAAGAAGAAGTGGAAGAAGAAGAAGAATAAGAAGATGAAGAAGAAGAAAAAGAAGAAGAAGAAGAAGAGGAAGAAGATGAAGAAGAAGAATAAAAAGAAGTTGAAGAAGAAGAAGAAGATGATGAAGAAGAAAAACAAGGCAAAGAAGGAAAAGAAGAAGAAGAAGGAGAAGAAGAAGAAGAAGAAGAAGAGGAAGAGGAAAAAGAAGAAAAGGAAGAAGATGAATAAAAAGAAGAAGAAGATGATGAGGAAGTAGTAGAAGAAGAATAAGATGAAGAAAAAGAAGAAGAAGAAGAAGAATAGGAAAAAGAAGATGATGAAGATGAAGAATAGGACGATGAAGAAGAAGAAGAAGAAGTCCAAAAAGATGAAGGTAAAGAAGAAGAAGAAGAAGAAGAAGAAGAAGAAAAGGTGAAGAAGAAGAAGAAGAGGAATTAGAAGAAGAATAAGAAGAAGAAGAAGAAGAAGAAGAAATAGAACAAAAAGAAGACGTAGAAGGAGGAGGAGGAAGAGGACAAAAAGAAGTAGAAGAAGAAGTAAAAGAAGAAAAAGATGAAGAAGGAAATGAAGAAAAAGAAGAACAAGAACAAGAAGACGAAATAGAAGAAGATAAGGAAGATGAAAAAGAAGAAGTTGAAGAAGAGAAAGAAGAAAAAGAAGAAGAAAAAGAAGAAGAAAAAGTTGAAGAAGTAAGAGAAGAAGAAGAAGAAGAAGAAGATGAAGAAAAAGAATAAGAAGAAGAAAAGATGAAGAAGAAGAAGAAGGTGAAGAAGAGGAAGAAGAAGAAGTAGAAGAAGGAGAAGAAGAAGGAGAAGAAGAAGAAGAAGAAGAAGAGAAAGAAGAAGAAGAAGAAGAAGAATAGGATGATGAAGAAGAGGAAGAAGAAGATGAAGAATAGGAAGAAGAGGAAGAGGAAGAAGAAGTTGAAGAAGAAGAAGAAGTGGACGAGGAAGACGAAGAAGAATAAGAAAAAGAAGTAAAAGAAGAAGAAGAAGAAGAAGAAGAAGAAAGAGGAGGAGATGGAGGAGGGCAAGAAGAAGAAGAAGAAGAAGAAGAAAAAGAAGAAGAATAGGAAGAAGAAGAAGTAGAAGAAGAACAAGAAGAAGAAGAAGAAGAAGAAGATGAAGAAGAAGAAGTCAAAGAAGAAGACGAAAAAAAAGATGAAGATGAAGAAGAAGAAGAAGAAGAAGGGTGAGGAGAACAAGAAAAAAAGAAGAAGAAGACATAGAAAAAGAAGAAGAAGAAGAAAAAAGGAAATGAAGGAAGAGGAAGAAGAAGATGAAGAAGAAAAAAAAGAAGAATAAGATGAAGGAGAAGAAGAAGGAGAGGAAGAAAAAGTGGAAGAAGGAGAAAAAGAAAACAAAAAAGAAGAAGAAGAAAGGAAGAAGAAGAAGTGGAGAAAGAAAAAGCAGAATAAGAAGAAGAACAAGGGCAAAAAAACAAGAAAAAGAAGAAGAAGAAGATGTAGAAGAAGAATAAGAGGAAGAAGAAGAAGAAGAAGAAGAAGAGGAAGAAGAAGAACAATAAGAAGAAGGAGAAAGAAGTAGAATTAGAAGAAGAAGTAGAAGAAGATGTAGAAAACGAAGAATAAGAAGAAGAAGAAAATAAAGAAGAAGAAGAAGAAGAAGAAGAAGAAGAAGAAGAAGAAGAAGAAGAAGAAGAAGAAGAAAAAGAAGAAGATGTAGGAGAAGGAGAAGTAGAGGGAGAAGAAAAAGAAGAAGAGGAAAAAGGAGAAGAAGGAGAAGAAGAAGAACAAGGAGAAGAAATAGAAGAAGAAAAAGAAGACGAAGAATTTGAAGTAGAAGAAGAAGAAAAAGAAGAAGAAGAAGATGACGATGGTGAAGAAATGAAGAAGAAGAAGAAGAAGAGGAAGAAGAGTAATATGAAGAAAAAGTAGTAATAGAAGAAGAAGAATAAAAAGAAGAAACAAAAAGAAGAAGAAAAACAAGGAGTAGGAGAAGAAGAAGGAGAAGAAGAAAAAGATGGAGAAGGAGAAGGAGAAGAAGAAGAAGAACAACAAGAATTAGAAGAAGTAGAGGAAGATGAAGGAGAAGAATAGGAAGAAGAAGAAAAAGATGAAGAAGAAGAAGAAGAAGAAGAAGATGATGATGATGAAGCAGAAGTATTAGAAGAAGGAGAATAAGAAGAAGAAGTAGGAAGAGAAGAAGAAGAAAAAGTACAAGAAGAAGAAGAAGAAGAAAAAGAAGAAGAAGAAAAAGAAGAATACGGAGAAGAATAAGAAGCAGAAGAAGTAGAAGAAGATGATGAAGAAGAAGAAGAATAGGAAGAAGAAGTAGAAGAAGAAGTAGTAGTAGTAGAAGAAGAAGAAGAAGAAAAGAAGAACAAGAACAAGAAGAAGATGAAGAAGAAGAAAATGAAGTAGAAGAAGAAGGGGATGAAGTAGAAGAAGAAGAACAAGAAGTAGAAGAAAAAGAAAGAGACGTAGGAGAAGAAGAAGAACTAGAAGAAGAAGAAGAAGAAGAAGAAGAAGAAGAAGACAGAGAAGAAGAAAATGAAGAAGAAGAATAAGAAGAAGAAGAAGAGGAAGATGAAGAAGAAGAAAATGAAGAAGAAGAATAACAAGAAGAAGAAGAAGAAAAGGAAAAAGAATTAAAAGAAGAACAACAAGAAGTAGAAGAAGAAGAAAGAGACGTAGGAGAAGAAGAAGAACATGAAGAAAAAGAAGAAGAAGAAGAAGAAGAAGAAGAAGACAAAGAAGAAGAAAATGAAGAAGAAAAATAAGAAGAAGAAGAAGAAAAAGAGGAAGAAGAATTAGAAGAAGAAGAAGAAGAAGAAGGTAACGAAGAAGATGAAGTAGAAAAAGAAAAAGAAGAAGAACAAAAAGAAGAAGATAAGGAAGAAGAAGAAGAAGAAAAGAAGTAGAAGAAGATGAACAAGAAAAGAAGAAGAAGAAGAAGAAGAAGAAGAGGAATGAGAAGAGGAGGAAGAAGAAGAAGAAGAAGAAGAAGAAGAAGAATTCAAAGAAAAGGAAGAAGAAAATTGAAGATAAAGAAGAAGACGATGACGAAGAAGATGAAGATGAAGAAATGGAAGAGAAAGAAGATGACGAAGAAGAAGTAGAAGAAGAAGAGGAAGAAGAAGAAGAAGACAAAGAAGAAAAAGAACATGAAGACAAAGAAGAAGAAGAAGAAGAAGGGGAACTAGAAGTAGAAGAAGAAGAACAAGAAGTAGTAGTAGTAGTAGTAGAAGAAGAAGAAGAAGAAAAAGAAGAAGAAGAAGAAGAAGAAGAAGAAGAAGAAAATGAAGAAGAAGAAGAAGAAGAGGAAAAAGTAGAAGAAGAAGAACAAGAAGTAGAAGAAGAAGAAAGAGAAGTAGGAGAAGAAGAAGAAGAAGAAGGTGAGGAAGAAGAAGGAAAACTAGAAGAAGAGGAGAAAGAAGAAGAAGAACAAGAAAAAGAAGATGAGGAGGAAGAAGAAGAAGAAAAAGAAGAAGAAAAAGAAGTGGAATAAGTAGAAGAAAAATAATAAGAAGAAGAAGATGAAGAAAAAGAAGAATAAGAAGAGGAGGTTAAAGAATAAGAAGAAGAACAATCCAAAGAAAAAGAAGAAAAAATTGAAGATGAGGAAGAAGAAGATGGAGACGATGAAGATAAAGACAGTACCTGAAGAGAAAGAAGATGACAAAGAAGAAGTAGAGGAAGAAGAAGAAGTAGTAGAAGATGAAGAAGACGAAGAACATGAAGACGAAGAAGTAGAAGAAGAAGAAGAAGAAGAAGAAGAAGAAGAAAAGAAGAAGAAGAAGAAGAAAAAGAAGAAGAAGAAGAAGTAGAAGTAGAAGAAGAAGAAGAAGAAGAACAAGAAGAAGAAGAAGTTGAGGAAGAAGAAGAAGAAGTAGAAGAAGATGAGGAAGGCAAAGAAAAAGAAGAAGAAGAGGAAAACGAATTAGTAGAGGAAGGAGTAGTAGAAGAACGAGAAGAAAAAGATGAAAAAGAAGAAGAAGAGGAAGAAGAAGAATATTAAGAAGTAGAAGAAGAAGAAGAAGAAGAAGAAGAAGGAGAAGAAGAAGAAGAAGATGAGGAAGAAGTAGAAGAAGAATAAGATGAAGAAATAGAAGAAGAAGAAGAATATTAGGAAGAATAAGAAAGAGAAAAAGAAGAAGAAGATGAAGAAGAAGAAGAGGAAAAAGAACAGGATAAGAAAATAAAAGATAGTGAAGAGAAAGAAGACTAATAAGAAGAAAAAAAGAACAAGAAGACAAAGAAGGAAAAAAAGAAGAAGAAAAAGGAGACAAAGAAGAACAAGAATAAGAAAGAGAAGGAGATGATGATGATGATGATAAAAAAGGAGGAGGAGGCCAAGAAGAGGAAGAGGAAGAAGAAGTAGTAGAAGAAGAAGAAGAAGACGAAGAAGATGAAGAAGAAGAAGAAGAAGAAAAAGAAGAAGAAGAGGAAGGAGAAGAAGAAGAAAAAATAAAAGAAGAACGAGGAGGAAAAGATGAAGAAGAAGCAGAAGAAGAAGAAGCAGAACAAGACGAAGAAGAAGAAGAAAGAAGAAATTAGAAGAAGAAGAAGAAGAAGAAGAAGAAGAAGAAGAGAAGAAGAATAAGATGAAGAAGAAGAAGAAAAAAGAAATGACAAGAAGAAGAAGAAGGAGAAGGAGGTGGAGGAGAAGAATTAGAAGAAGAAGAAGAAGAAAGAGAGGAAGAAGAAGAAGAAGAAGATGCAGAAAAAAAGAAAATAAAGAACAAGGTGACAAAGATGAAGAAGATAGAGAGGATGAAGAAGAAGAAGATGACGAAGAAAAAGATGTAGAAGAAGACGGAGAAGAAGAAGAAGAAGAAGAAGAAGAAGTCAAAGATGAAGAACACGAAGAAAAAGTCATAGAAGAGGAAGAATAAGAAATTAAAGAAAATGAAGAGGAAAAAGAACGAGAAGAAATAGAAGAAGAAGAAGAAGAAGAAAAAAGGATGAAGAAGGCAAAGAAAAAGTGAAACGGATAAAGATGAAAAAGATGAAGAAGAGGAAAAAGAAGAAGATGAAGAAGATAAAGTAGAAGAAGAAGAAGATGATGATGATGATGATGAAGAAGTGGGAGAAGAAGAAGATGGAGAAGAATTAGATGTAGACTAGTGAGAAGAGGACAAAGAAGAAAAGAAGGAGCAAGAAGAAGAAGAAGAAGTTGAAGAAGAAGAAAAGGAAGAAAAAGCAGAAGAAGTTAAAGAAGGGAAAGAATACGAATATGAAGAAGAAGAGGAAGAAGATGATTATGATGAAGAGGAAAAAGTAGAAGATGTAGAAGAAGTCGACAAAGAAGAAGAAGAAGAAGAAGAAGAAGAAGAAGGTGAAAAGGATGATGATGAAGAAGAAGAAGAAGAAGAAGAACAAGAAGAAGAAGAAAAACAAGTTGAAAAAGAACTACAACAAGAAGAAGAAGATTGAGGAAGAGAAGAAGAAGAAGTAGAAGAAGAAGAAGTAAAAGAAGAAGAAGAAGAAGATGGAGAAGAAAAAGAAGAACATGAAGGAGAACACGATGAAGAATCAGAAGAGGAGGAGGAGGAAGAAGAAGAAGAAGAAGAAGAAGAAGAAGGAGAAGGAGTATAAGAAGAAGAAGAAGAAGATGATGATGATGATGCTGAACAAAAAGAAGAAGAAGAAGAAGAAGACAAGGAAGAAGATGAAGAAGAAGAGGAAGAAGGAAAATAATATGGAGATGAAGAAGCAAAATAGAAAATGGAGAAGAAGAAGTAGAAGCAGTAGAAGAAGAAGAAGAAAGAAAAGAAGAAGAAGAAGAAGTACATGAAGAAAAAGAAGAACAGAAAAAGAAGAAGAAGATGAAGAAGTGGAAAAAGAAGAAAAGGAAGAAGAAGAAGAAGAAGATGACGCAGAAAAAGAAGAAGACAAAGAAGACGAAGAAGAAGAAGAAGAAGAAGAGAAAGAAGAAGAAGAAGAAGAAAAAGATGAAAAAGAAGAAGAAAAAGAAGAAGAAGAAGGAGAAGAAGAATAAGAAGAAGAAGAAGAAGTAGAAGAACATTATGAATAAGAAGAAGAAGATGATGATGATGATGAAGAAGAAGAGAAGAAGAAGAAGAGAAAGATTAAGAAGAAGAAGAAGAAGAAGAAGAAGAAGAAGTCCAAAAAGATGGAGAAAAAGAAGAATAAGAAGGAGGAGAAGAAGAATAAGAAGAAGAAGAAGATAAAGAAGAAGAAGTAGAAGAAGAGTAAGAATAAGAAGAAGAAGAAGAAGAAGAAAAAGTTGAAGAAGAACAAGAAGAAGAAGAAAAAGAAGGCAAAGAAGTAAAGAAGAAGAAGACGAAGAAGATGAAGAAGAAGAAGAAGAAGAAGAAGAAGAAGAAGAAGAAGAAGATGATGATGATGATGACGATGATGATGAGGAAGAAGTGGTAGATGAATAAGATGAAGAAAAAAAGAAGTTGAAGAAGAAGAAGAATAGGAAAAAGATGAAGATAAAGAGGAAGAATAGGACGAAGAAGAAGAAAAAATGACGAAAAAGATGAAGTTGAAGAAGAAGAAGAAGAAGGTGAAGAAGAAGAAGAAGAAGATGAAGGAGAACAATAATGATAATAATAATAATAATAATAATAATAATAATAATAATAATAATAAGAAATAGAAGAAGAAGGAGGAGGAGGAGGAAGACTAGAAGAAAAAGAAGAAAAAGAAGAAAAAGAAGAAGAAGAGGAAGAGAAGAAGAAGAAGAACAAGAGAAAAAAAAGAAGAGAAAGAAGAAGACAAAGAAGAAGAAGAAGAAGAAGAAGAAGAGGAAGAAGAATAAGAAATAAAACAAGAAGAAGATGAAGGAGGAGGAAGAGGAGAAGAAAAAAAAGAAGAAGAAAAAGAAGAAGAGGAGGAAGATGAAGAAGAAGAAGAAGAAGAAGAGGATGAAGAAGAAGAAGAATTTGAAGAAACATAAAGTAAAAGAAGAAAAACAAGAAAAATAAGAAGAAGAAGAAGAAGAAAAGGGAGGAGAAAGAGAAGAAGAAGAATATGAAGAAGTGGAAGACAAAGAACAAGAACAAGAATAAGAAGAAGATGAAGAAGAAGAAAGAGAAGAGGAAGAAGAAGAACAAGAAGAAGAAGGTGAAGAAGAGGAAGAAGAAGAAGAAGAAGAGTGAGAAGGAGGAGGAGAAAAAGAAGAGGATGACAATAACGAAGAAGAAGAAGATGAAGATGATGAAGAAAAAGAAAAAGAGACAAAGAAGAAGAAGACGAAGAGAAGGAAGATGAAGGAGAGGAAGAAGAAGAAGAAGAAAAAGAAGAATATGAAGAAGAAAAAGTAGAAGTTGAAGAAGAGGAAGAAGAAGAAGAAGAAGAAGAGGATGAAGAAGATAAAGAAGAATAAGAATAAGAAGAAGGAGGAGGAGGAGGAGGAGGATGAGGAGGTGGAGGAGGACGAGAAGAAGAAGAAGAAGATGAAGAATAGGAAGAAGAAGAAGACGTAGAAGAAGAATAACAAGAAGAAGAAGAGGAAGAAGAAGAAGAAGAAGTCAAAGAAAAAGAAGAAGTCAAAGAAAAAGAAGAAGAAAAAGAAGACGATGAAGAAGAAGTTGAACAAGAAGAAGGAGGAGGCAGAGGAGGAGGAGAAGAAGAAAAAGATGAAGAAAAGAAGAAAAATAAGAAGAATAAGAAAAACAAGAAGAAGGAGAAGAAGAAGAAAAAAACGAAGAAGAAGAAGAAGAAGAAGAAGAAGAAGAAGAAGAAGAGCAGGAAGAAGAAGGAGAACAATAAGACAAAGAAGAAGAAGAAGAAGAAGTAGAAGAAGAAGAAGAAGAGGAGGAGGAAGAAGAAAAAGATGAAGAAGAAGAAGAAGAGGAAGGAAAAAGAAATACAATAAGAAGAACAAGCAGAAGAAGAAGACGCAAAAAAAGAAGAAGAAAAAGCAGAAGAAGAAGAAGAAGAAGAAGAAGAAGAAGAAGAAGAAAGAAAAAAGAAATAGAATAAGAAGAACAAGAAAAAGAAGAAAACATAGAAAATGAAGAAGAATAAAACAAAGAACAAGGAGAAGAAGAAGAAGAAGAAGAAGAAGTGGAAGAAGAAGTGGAAGAAGAAGAAGAAGATGAAGAAGAAGAAGACGAAGAAGAAGAAGAAGTTGTGAGGAAGAACTAGATGAAGAATAAGATGATGAAAAGATGAAGAAGAAGAAGACGATGAAGAAGAAGAAGAGGAAAAAGAAGCAGATAAGAAGAAGAGGAAGGTGAAGAGAAGGAAGAGTGGTAAGAAGAAAAAGAAGAAAAAGAAGGCGAACAAGAAGAAGACTATGAAAAAAAGGAAGAAGAAGAAGAAGAAGAAGACAAAAAAGAAGAATAACAAGAAGATAAATAAGAGAAAAAAGAAGATGAGGAAGAAGAAGACAAAGAAGGGTTACAAGAAGAAGAAGAAGAAGGAGGAGGAGTAGAAGAAGAAGAAGAAGAATAAGAACAACAACAACAAGAAGAAGAAGAAGAAAAAGAAGAATTAAAAGACAAATAAGAAGAGGCAAAGAAGAAGAAGGCAAAGAAGTGTAAGAAGAAGTAGAAGAAGAAGAAGAAGAAGAAGAAGAAGAAGAAGGAGAAGAAGACGAAAATGATG
>JAIUJO010000802.1:142500-155000 GCA_023846275.1 Vanilla planifolia
AACTACAACAAGAAGAAGAAGAAAAAGAAGAAGAAGAAGTAGAAGAAGATGTAAAAGAAGAAGAAGAAGAAGATGATGAAGAAAAAGAAGAACACGAAGGAGACACAAAGAAGAATAAGAAGAGGAGGAGGAGGAGGAAGAAGAAGAAGAAGAAGAAGAAGAAAGAAGAAGAAGAAAATAAAGAGAAAGAAATAGAAGAAGAAGAAGAAGAAGACTAAGAAGAAGAAGAAGGAGAAGAAGTAGAAGTTGAAGAAGAAGAAGAAGAAGAAGATGATGATGATGAACAAAAAGAAGAAGAAGAAGAAGATGAAGAAGAAGAAGATGAAGAAGAAGAAGGAAAAGAATACGAAGATGAAGAAGAAGAAGAAGAGAAAATTGAGAAGAAAAAGTAAAAGAAGAAGAAGAAGAAGAAGAAAGATAAGAACATGAAAAAAAAAGAAGAATAGACAAAGAAGAAGAATATTAAGAAGTGGAAAAAGAAGAAAAGATAGAAGAAGAAGAAGATGACGATGGAGAAAAAGAAGAAGACAAAGAAGAGGAAGGTGGAGAAGAAGAAGAAGAAGAAGAAGAGAAAGGCGAAGAAGATGAAGAAGAAGAAGAACAAGAACAAGACGAAAAAGATGAAGAAAAGGAAGAAGAAGAAGAAGAAGAAGAAGAAGAAGAAGAATAAGAAGAAGAAATAGAAGTAGAAGAAGAGAAAGAATAATAATAAGAAGAAGAAGAGAAGAAGAAGAAGAAGAAGAAGAAGAAGAAGAAGAAGAAAAAGTTGAAGAAGAAGATGAAGAATAAAAAGAAGGCAAAGAAGGAAAGAAGAAGGAGAAGAAGAAAAAGAAGCAGGAGAAGAAGAAGAAGAAAGAGAAGAAGAAGGAGGAGAAGAAGAAGAAGAAGAAGATGATGGTGATGATGATGAGGAAGAAGTGGAAGGAGAACAAGATGAAGAAAAAATAGAAGAAGTTGAAGAAGAAGAAGAATAAGATGAAGAAGAAGAAGAAAAAGAAAAAGAAGACGAAAAAGATGAAGTTGAAGAAGAAGAAGAAGAAGAAGAAGAAGGTCAAGAAGAAGAAGAAGAAGAGGAAGCAGAGTAATAATAATAATAATAATAAATATAACAATAGTAATAATAATAATAATAAGAAATAGAAGAAGGAGGAGGAGGAGGAAGAAGAGTAGGAGAAAAGGAAGAAAAAGAAGAAGAAAAGGAAAAGTAGAAGAAGAAGAAGAAGAACAAGAGAAAAAGAAGAGATAGAAGAAGACAAAGAAGAAGAAGAAGAAGAAGAAGAGGAATAAGAAATAAAACAACAAGAAGAAGAAGGAGGAGGACGAGGAAGAGGAGGAGGAGGAGAAGAAGAAGAAGAAGAAGAAGAAGAAGAAGAGGAAGAAGAAGAAAAAGATGAAAAAGAAAAAGAAGAAGAGGAAGAAGGCAAAGAAGAAGAAGAAGAAGAAGAGGAGGAAGAAGAAGAATTTTAAGAAACATAAAGTAGAAGAAAAATAAGAAAAATAAGAAGAAGTAGAAGAAGAAGAAGTAGGAGAAGGAGAAGAAGAAGAAGCGGGAGGAGAAAGAGAAGAAGAAGATGAAGAAGATGAAGGCAAACAAAAAGAAGAAGAAGAAGAAGAAGAAGAAGAAGAAGGTGAAGAAGAGGAAGAAGAAGAAGTTGAAGAAGAACAATGAGAAGGAGGAGGAGAAAAAGAAGAAGACAAAGAAGAAGAAGAAGAAGAAGATGATGATGATGATGAAGAAAAAGAAATAGAGACAAAGAGGAAGAAGATGAAGAATAGGAAGATGAAGAAGAGGAAGAAGAAGAAGAAGAAGAAGAATAAGAAGAAGAGTATGAAGAAGAAAAAGAAGAAGTTGAAGAAGAAGAAGAAGAAGAATAAGAATAAGAAGAAGAAGAAGAAGAAGAAGAATAGGAAGAAGAAGAAGAAGAAGTAGAAGAAGCATAATAATAATAAGAAGAAGAGGAAGAAGAAGAAGTCGAAGAAAAAGAAGAAGAAAAGTAGAAGAAAAAGAAGATGATGATGAAGAAGTAGAAGAACAAGAAGAAGAAGGCAGAGAAGAAGAAGAAGAAGAAAAAAAAAGAAGAATAAGAAAAACTAGAAGAAGAAGAAGAAGAAGAAGAAGAAAAAGAAGAAGAAGAAGGAGAAGATGGAAAAGATGAAGAAGAGGAGGAAGAAGAAGGAGATGAAGAAAACAAAGAAAAAGAAGAGGAAAAGGAAGAAGAAGAAGAGCAAGACATAGAAGAGGAGGAAGAAAAAGAGGAATAAGAAGAAGAAGAAGAATAAGACAAAGAAGAAGAAGAAGAAGAAGAAGAAGAAGAAGAGCAAGAAGAAGAAGAATAAGAAGAAAGAAAAGGAAGTAGAATACGAAGAACAAACAGAAGAAGACAGAATAAGAAGAAGAAGAAGAAGAAGAAGAAGAAAACAAAGAACAAAGAGAAGAAGAAGAAGAAGAAGAAGAAGAAGAACAAGAAGAAGCAGAAGAGGAATAAGAAGAAAAGGAAGAAGAAGATGAAAGAGAAGGAGAAGAAGTTAGAGAAGGAAAAGAAGAAGAGGAAGAAGAAGGAGAAGAAGTAGAAGATGAAGAAGAAGAAGAAGAAGAAGAAGGAGATGAAGAAGATGAAGAGGAGGATGAAGAAGAAGAAGAAGAAGTAGAAGAAGAAGAAGAAGAAGAAGAAGAAGATGATGATGATGATGATGAAGAACATGAAGAAGAAGAAGAAGAAGAGGAAGAAGAAGAAGAGTAATAAGAAAAAGAAGAGTAAGAAGAAGTAGAAGAAGAAGAAGAAGAAGAAGAAAGAAGATAAAAAAAAGAAGAAGAACAGGAACGATGAGCAGGAGGAAAAGAAGAAGAACGAGAAGGAGAAGGAGAAGATTAAGATGAAGAAGAAGAAGAAGAAGAGGAATTGGAAGAAGATGTGGAGGAAAAGAAGAAGAAGAAGAATAAGAATAAAAGAAGAAGAAGAGGAAGAAGAAGAAGAAGAAAGAGAAGTAGGTGAAGAAGAAGAATAAGAACATGATATAGAAGAAGAAGAAGAAGGAGACGAATAAGAGGAAAAAGAAGCAGAAGAAGTAGAACAACAAAACGAAGAAGAATAATAAGAACATGCAGTAGGAGAAGAAAAAGATGATGTTGATGAAGTAAAAGAAGAATGAGAAGAGGAAGAAGAAGAAGAAGAATGAGAAGAGGAAGAAGAAAAGGAAGAAGAACAATGAGAAGAGGAAGAAGAACATGAAGAAGAAGGAGAACTATAACAAGTACAAGAAGAGAAAATTGAAGTTGAAGAAGAAGAAGACAATGACAAAGAAGAAGAAGACGAAGAATTGTAAGAGAGAAAATGATGAAGAAGTAGAAGAAGAAGAAGAAGACGAAGAAGATGAAGAAGACGAAGACATAGAAGAAGCAGGGGAAGAAGAAGAAGAAGAAGAAGAAGAAGAAGTTGAATAAGAAGAAGTAGAAGAAGAAGATTACGAAGGGTAAGACGAAGAAGAAGAAGAAGAAAACGAACAAGGAAGGAAGAAGAAGAAGAAGAAGGGGAAGAAAAAGATGTTGAAGAAGAAGAAGAAGAGGAGGAGGAGAAGAAGAAGAACAAGAAGAAGAAGAAGACGAAGAAGAAGAAGAAGCAGTAGGCGAGGAAGAAATAGAAGAAGAATAAGAAAAAGAAAAAAAAAAGAAGAAGAAGATTAAGAATTAAAGGAAGAAGAAGAAGAAGAGGAAAAAGAAGAAGATAAGAAGAAGAAGAAGGTGAACAGAAAGAAGAGTAGTAAGAAGAAAAAGAAGAGAAAGAAGGCAAAGAAGAAGAAGACATTGAAGAAGAAGAAGTAGAAGAAGAAGATAAAGAAGAAGAAGAACAAGAAGACAAATAAGAAGAAGAGGAAGAAGAGGAAGAACAAGAAAAAGAAGAATTACAAGAAGAAGAAGAAGAAGAAGGAGAAAAAGAAGAAGAAGAAGAAGAAGAAGGAGAAAAAGAAGAAGAAGAAGAGGAACAAGAAGAAGAAGAAGTAGACGAAGAAGAAGAGGCAAAGAAAAAGAAGGCAAAGAAGGGGAAGAAGTAGAAGAAGAAGAAGAAGAAGAAGAAGAAGAAGCAGAAGGAGGCAAAAAAGATGAAGATGAAGAAGAAGAAGAAGAAGAAGAAGAACAAGAAGAACAAGAAGAATAGGAAGGAGAAGAGGAAGGATAAGGAGTACAAGATGGAGAAGGAAAAGAAGACGAAGAAATAGTAGAAGAAGAAGAAGAAAAAAAAAGAAAAAGAAAAAAGAAGAAGAAGAAGAAAGAAGAAGAAGAAGAAGAAGAAGAAGAAGAAGAATAAGAAGAAGAAAAAAAAGAATGACAAGAAGAACAATAAGGAGAAGGAGGTGGGGAAGAAAAAGTGGATGAAGAAGAAGGAGAGGAAGAAGAAAAAGATGAAGATGAAGAAGAAGAAGAAAAGGAAAAGAAAGAACAAGATGACAAAGATAATGAAGAAGATAGAGAGGAGGAAGAAGAAGAAGAAGACGAAGAAAAAGAAAAAAGAAGAAGGCAAAGATGAAGAACACGATGATAAAGACAAAGAAGAGGAAGAAGAATAAGTGAAAAAAGACGACGAAGAGAAAGTGAAACGGATGAAGATGAAAAAGACGAAGAAGATGAAAAAGAAGAAAATGAAGAAGAAGAAATCGTAGTAGTAGAAGAAGAAGATGATGATGATGAAGAAGAGGAAGAAGATGAAGATAAAGAAGAATTAGATGCAGACAAGTAAGAAGAGGGCAAAGAAGAAGAAAATGAATAGGTAGAGGAAGAAGAAGAAGTGGAAGAACAAGAAGAAGAAGAAGAAGAAGAAGATGAAGAAGAAGAAGATGAAGAAGAATAAGAAGAAGAATAAGAAGATATCAAAGCAAAAGTGGAAGAGATGATGAAGTAGATGATAAAGAAGGGGAAGAACAGGGAAATGAAGAAGAAGAAGGAGAAGAAGCTGATGATGAAGAAGAGGTAGAGGAAGAAGATGATTAGGAAGAAGATAAAGAAGAAGAAGAAAAAGAAGTAGAAGAAGAAGATGAAAAAGATGGAGATGAGAAAGAAGAAGAAGAAGAAGAAGATGAAGAAGAGGAAGAAGAAGAAGAAGAAGAAGAAGAAGAAGAAGAAGAACTAAAGAAAGAAGAGGAAGGAGGAAGAAGAGAAGAAGAAGTAAATCATAAAGAAGAAGAAGAAGTAGAAGAAGAAGAAAAAGATCAAGAATAAAAAGAAAAAGGAAGAACAAGAGGAAGAAGACAAAGAAGAAGAAGAAGATGAAGAAGAGGAGGAGGAAGAAGAAGAAGAAGAAGAAGAAGATGATGATGATGATGATGTTGATGATGAAGAAAAAGATGTAGAAAAAGAAAAAGAAGAAGTAGAAGAAGAAGGAGGAGGAGGAGGAGGAGGAGGAGGAGAGGAAGGAGATGTATATGAAGAAGATAAAGAAGAAGAAGAAGAAGAAGAAGAAGAAGAAGAAGGCAAAGAAGAAGAAGAAAAAGAAAGAGAAAATTAAAATAAGAAGCAGAGGAAGAAGAACAAGAGGAGAGAGAGAAGAAAAAGAAGATGAAGAAAGACAAGAAGAGTCGAAGAAGAAGAACTGGAGAAGTGGAAGAGAAAGAAGAGGAAGAAGAAGAAAAAGAAGAAGACGAAGGAGAAAAAGAAGTAGACGAAGAAGAGTAAGAATAGGAAGAAGAAGAAGAAGAAGAAGACGACGATGAAGAAGAACAAGAATAAGAAGAAGAAAACAAAGTAGAAGAAGAAGAAGAAGTAATAGAAGAAGAAGAACATGAAGAAGAAGAAGAAGAGGAAGAAGAAGAAGTATAAAAAGAAGAAGAAATAGAAGAAGAACAAAAAGAACAAGAAGAAGATGAAAGTGGAGGAGGAGGAGGAGAAGAAGAAGAAGAAACGACGAAGAAGAAGAAGAAGAAGAAGAAGAAGAAGACAAAGAAGAAGATGCAAAGAAGAAGGCAAAGAAGGGGAAGAAGAAGAAGAATCTGATGATGATAAAGAAGAAGGAGAAGAAGGGGAAGAAGTAGAAGAAGAAGGAGAAGAAGAAGAAGGAGAAGAAGACAAAGAAGATGAAGAAGAAGAAGATGAAGAAGAAGAAAAATAAGAAGAAGAAGAAGTAGAAGAAGAAGAAGAAGAATAAGAAGGTGAAGGAGGAGAAGAAGAAGTAGAAGAAGGAGAAGACGAAGAAGAAGCAGAAGAAGAAGAAGCATAAGAAGAAGAAGAAGAAGCAAAATAATAATAATAATTATAAGAAGAAGAATAAAAGAATGACAAGACGAAGAAGAAGGAGGTGGCAGAGGAGAAGAAGAGGAAGAAGAAGACGAAGGAAAGGAAGAAGAAGAAGAAGAAGAAGAAGAAGAGGAAGAAGAAAAGGGAAAGAAAGAACAAGATGACAAAGATGAAGAGAAGATAGAGAGGAGGAAGGGGAAGAGGAGGAAGAAAAAGAAGAAGAATACGAAGAAAAAGAAAAATAAGAAGAAGGAGAAGAAGAAGAAGAATGCGAAGATGAAGAATACGAAGATAAAGACAAAAAAGACGAAGAAGAAGTGAAAAAAGACGAGGAGGAAGAAGGAGAAAAAATATAAGAAGAAGAAGAAGACGAAGAGAAAGTGAAACAGATGAAGATGAAAAAGACGAAGAAGATGAAAAATAAGAAATTGAAGAAGTAGAAGTAGTAGTAATAGAAGAAGATGAAGATGATGAAGAAGGGGAAGAAGATGAAGATAAAGAAGAATTAGATGTCGGCAAGTAAGAAGAGGGCAAAGAAGAAGAAGAAGAGGAAGATGAAGAATAATAAGAAGAAGAATAAGATGTCAAAGAAAAAGTGGAAGAGACAATGAAGTAGATGACAAAGAAGGGGAAGAATAGGGAAATGAAGAAGATTGAGGAGAAGAAGATGATGAAGAAGAGGAAGAGGAAGAAGATGATTTGGAAGAAGATGAAGAAGAAGAAAAAAAAAAGTAGAAGAAGAAGACGAAAAGGATGAAGATGAGAAAGAAGAAGAAGAAGAAGAAGAAGAAGAAGAAGAAAGACTACAAAAAGGAGGAAGAGAAGAAGAAGAAGTACATCATAAAGAAGAGTAGTAGAAGAAGAAAAGATCAAGAATAAAAAGAAAAAGGAAGAACAAGAGGAAGAAGACAAAGAAGATAAGAAGAAGATGAAGAAGAAGAAGAAGAAGATGATGATGATGAAGAAAAAGATGTAGAAGAAGAAAAAGAAGAAGCAGAAGAGAAGAAGAAAAAGAAGGAGGAGGAGGAGGAGGAGGAGAAGGAGGAGATGAAGAAGAAGAAGAAGAAGAAGTAATAGTAGAAGAAGAAGAAGAAGAAGAAGAAGAAGGCAAAGAAGAAGAAGAAGAAGGAGAAAATGAAAATAAGAAGAAGCAGAAGAAGAAGAAAGAGAGAAGAAAAAGAAGTTGAAGAAAAAGAAGAAGAGATGAAGAAGAAGTGGAAGAAGTGCAAGAGGAAGAAGAGGAAGAAGAGAAGAAGAAGAAGACGAAGAAGAAGAACAAGAATAAGAAGACGAAGAAGAAGAAGAAGAAGAAGAAGTAATAGAAGAAGAAGAACACGAAGAAGGACTAGAGAAAGAAGAAGGAGGAAGAGGAGAAGTAGAAGTACATCATTAAAAAGAAGAAATAGTAGAAGAAGAAAAAGATCAAGAATAAAAAGAAAAAGAAAGAACAAGAGGAAGAAGACAGAAGAAAAAGAAGAAGATGAATGTGGAGGAAGAAGAAGAAGAAGAAGAAGAAGAAGATGACGATGATGACGATAATGATGAAGAAAAAAATGTAGAAGAAGAAAAAGAAGAAGTTGAAGAAGGAGGATGAGGAGGAGGAGGAGGAGGAGAAGGAGGAGGTGAAGAAGAAGAAGAAGAAGAAGTAGATGAAGAAGAAGAAGAAGAAGAAGAAGGAAAAGAAGAAGAAGAAGAAGAAGGAGAAAATGAAAATAAGAAGAAGCAGAAGGAGAAGAGAGAGAAGAAAAAGAAGATGAAGAAAAAGAAGAAGAGACCAAGAAGAAGAAGTGGAAGAAGTGGAAGAGGAAGAAGTGGAAGAAGAAGAAGAAGAAGAAGATGAAGAAGAAGAACAAGAATAAGAAGACGAAGAAGAAGAAGAAGAAGAAGAAGAAGAAGAAGTGATAGAAGAAGAAGAACACGAAGAAGAAGAAGAAGAAAAAGAAGAATAAAAGAATGACAAGACGAAGAAGAAGGAGAAGGTGGTGGAGAGAAGAAGAGGAAGAAGAAGACGAAGGAAAGGAGACGAAAAAGAAGAAGAAGAAGAAGAGGAAGAAGAAAAGGAAAAGAACGAACAAGATGACAAAGATGAAGAGAAGACAGAGAGGAGGAAGAAGAAGAGGAGAAGAAGAAGAAGAATATGAAGAAAAAGAAAAAGAAGGAGAAGGAGAAGAAGAAGAAGGAGAAGAAGAAGAAGAAGAAGGCAAAGATGGAGAATACGAAGATAAAGACAAAGAAGAGGAAGAAGAAGAAGTGAAAAAAGACGAGGAGGAAGAAGGAGAAGAAATATAAGAAAAAGAAGAAGAAGTCGAAGAAAAAGTGAAACAGATGAAAATGAAAAAAGGTGAAAAAAATGAAAAAGAAGAAAATGAAGAAGAAGAAGATGATGATGATGATGATGATGATGAAGCGGAAGAAGAAGAAGATGAAGAATAATTAGATGAAGACAAGTAAGAGGAGGGCAAAGAAGAAGAAGAAGAAGAACAAGTAGAGAAAGAATAAGAAGGTGAAGAAGAGGAACAAGAGGAAGAAGAAGAAGAATATGAAGAAGAATAAGAAGATGTCATAGAAAAAGCGTAAGAGGCGATGAAGTAGATGACAATGAAAAGGAAGAATAGGGAAATTAAGAAGAAGATGATGAAGAAGAAGAAGAAGAGGAAGAAGAAGAAGGACAAAATGAAAAGAAGAAGTTAGTAGAAGAAGAAGAAGAAGAAAGAGAGAGTAGAAGAAGAAGATGAAGAAAAAAACAAGAGATGAAGATGAAGAAGATGAAGAAGTTGAAGAGAAGAAGAGGAAGAAGAAGAAGAAGAAGACGAAGGAGAAAAAGAAGTAGATGAAGAAGAGAAGAAGAAAGAGAAGAAGAAGAAGAAGAAGAAGAAGAAGAACAACAACAAGAAGAAGTAGAAGAATAAGAAGACGGCAAAGAAGAAGTAGAAGAAGAAGAAGTAAGGAAAGAAGAAGAACAAGAAGATGTAGAAGAAGAAGAGGAAAAAGAATAAAAAGTAGAATTAGAAGAAGAAGAAGAAGAACAAGAAGATGGAGAAGAAGAAGAAGAAAAAGGAAAAGAAGAAGACGAAGATGAAGAGATGAAGAAGAAGAAGGTGAAGAGGAAGAAGAGGTAGAGGAAGAAGAACAAACTGATGAAGAAGAATAGGAAGACGAAGAGGAGGAAGAGGAAGAAGAAGATGAAAAAGACGAAGAAGATGAAGATGATGAAGAAGAAGAAGAAGAAGAACTGGAATGAGAAGAACAAGAAGTAGTAGAAGGAGTATGAGAAGAAGAAGAATAATAAGAATTAGAAGAAGAGAAAGAAGAAGTAGAAAAAGAAAAGAATAAGAAGAGGAAGCAAAAGAAGAGGAAGATGAGTAAGAAGAAGAAGAAGAAGAAGAAGAAGATGGAGGAGGAGGAGGAGAAGAAGAAGAAGAGGAAGATAAACAAGAAGAAGGCGAAGAGAGTAAGAAGAAAAGGGAAAGGAAGATCAAGATGACAAAGATGAATGAGAAGAAAGAGAGACAAAAGAAGAAGAAGAAGAAGACGAAGAAAAAGATAAAGAAGATGAAGAACAAGAAGAAGTAAAAGAAGAAGAAGAATAATAAGAAGGCAAAGATGATGAAGACTAAGATAAGTAAAAGAAGAGGAAAAAGAAGAAGTGAAAGAAGAAGAAAAGGAAGAGGAAGAAGAAGAAAAAGAAGAAGATGATGAAGAAAAAGTTAAAGGAAGACGATGAAGAAGACGAAGAAGGGGAAGAAGATTGAAGTGATGAAGATGAAGAAGACGAAGGAGAAGAAGAAGAAGATGAAGAAGATGAATAAGAAGAGGTTGAAGAAGAATTAGATGTAGATGAGTAAGTAGGGAAAAAGAAGAAGAAGAAGAAGAAGAAGATGGGGAAGTAGAAAATTCGAAAAAAGAAGAACAAGACGAAGAAGAAGAAGAAGAAGAAGAAGAAGAGGAAGAATAATGAAATTAAGAAGAAGAGATGATGATGATGATGTTGAAGAGGTGGAAGAAGAAGAGATGAAAAATAAGAAGAAGAAGATGATGAAAAATAAGAAGAAGAAGAGGACGAAGTACTTGAAGAAGTAGAAGAAAAAGAAGTGAAAGAATGATAATAATAATAATAATAATAATAATAATAATAATAAGAAATAGAAGAAGAAGAAGAAGAAGAAGGAAGTGGAGAAGAAGAAGAAGAAGAAGAAAATGAAGAAGAGAAAGAATAATGAGAAGAAGAAGAGATGATGAGGCAGAAGAAGAAGATGAGGAAAAAGAAGAAGAAGAAGAAGAGAAGATCATGATGAAGAAAAAGAACCTAAAGAAGAAAAGAAGAACAATAAGAAGAAGAAGAAGACGAAGGAGAAGAAGAAGAAGAAGAAGAAGAAGAAGAAGAAGAAGAAGGTGAAGAAGAGGAAGAAGAGGAAGAAGACGAAGAACATGGAGAAGGAGAAGATGGGGAAGAAGAAGAAGAAGAAGAAGAAGAACAAGAGAAAGAAGAGGAAGAAGAAGAAGTAGAAGAAGAAGAAGAAGTAGAAGAAAAAAGAAGTAGAAGAAGAAGAACAAGCAGGAGAAGAAGATACAGAAAGAAGAAGAAGAAGAAGAAGAAGAAATGAAGAAGTAGAAGAAGAAGAAGAAGAAGAAGAACAAAAAGAAGGAGAAGGAGAAGAAGAAGAAGAAGAAAAAGAAGAAGAAGATGAAGGAGAAGTGGAAGGAGAAGAAGAAGAAGAAAAAGAAGGAGAGGAAGAAGAATGAGAAGATGGAGAAGAAGAAGAAGAAGTACAAAAGGAAGAAGAAGAAGAGGGAAACATGATGAAGAAAAAGAAGAAGAAGAAGAAGATGAAGATGATGATGATGATGATTTAGGGGAAGAAGAAGAAGATGAAGAAGAAGAAGAAGAAGAAGAACCTGAAGAAAGAGAAGAAGAAAAAGAAGCAGAGTAATAAGAAGAAGAAGAAGGTGGTGAAGAAAAAGAATGAGTGCAGGAGGTTGAAGAAGAAGAAGAAGAGGAAAACAAAGACGAAGAAGAAGAAGGAAAAAATGAGGAAGAAGAAGAAGAAAAAGCATAAGAAGTGGAAGAAGAAGAAGAAGAAGGAGGAGAAGATGGGAAAATGAAGAAGAAGAAAGTAGAAGAAGAAAAAGAATAAGAAGAAAGGAAAGAAGAAGAAGAAGAATAATAAGTGGAAGAAGTGGAAGAAGAAGAAGAAGTGAAGAAGAAGGCAAAGAAGAAGAAGAAGAAGAAGAAGAAGAAGAAGAACAAGACAATGAAGAAAAAGACAAAGAAGAAGAAGAGGAGGAAGAAAAAGAAGGGGAAGACAAAGAAGAAGAAGTCAAAGAAGAGGAAGAAGTAGTAGAGGAGGAACAAGAAGGAGAGGAAGAAGAAAAACCAGAGGAAGAAGTAGTAGTAGTATAAGAAGGCGATGAAGAAGAAGTAGAAGAAAAGAAACGAAGAGGCAGAAAAAGAAGAAGAAGAAGAAGATAAAAAAGAAGATGAAGATGAAGAAGAAGAAGAGGAAGAAGAAGAAGAAGATGATGATGATGAAGAAGAAGAACAAAAAAAAGGAGAAGTAGAAGAAGAAGGGAAGAAGAAGAAGAAGAGAAAGTGAAAGAAGATGAAGAGATAGAAGAAGAAGAAGAAGAAGAAGAAGAAGAAGAAGAAGATATAATGATGAAGGAGAAGAAGAAGAAGAAGACTTAGAAGAAGAGGAGATAGAGAAGAACAAGGCAAAAAAGAAGAATAAGATGAAGAAGAAGAAGAAGGCGAAGAAGGTGATGAAGAAGAAGAACAAGAAGAAGACGAAGAAGAAGGAGAAGAAGAAGAAGAAGAAGAAGATGAAGACGAGAAGAAGTAGAAGAAGAAGAAGAAGAAGACGAAGAAGAAAAAGAAGTAGTAGAAGAAGAAGAAGAAAATGAAGAAGAAGAAGAGGAAGAAGAAGAAGAAGAAGAAGTAAAAGAATAGGGAGAGGAAGAAGAAGACTTAGGAGAAGAAGAAGAAGGCAAAGAAGAAGAAGAAAAAGAAGAAAAAGAAGGAGTAGAACAAGAAGAAGAAGGAAAAGAGAGAGAAGGAGAAGGACAATAAGGAGAAGAAGTAGAAGGTGAAGAAGAAGGAAGAAGAAGAAGAAGAAGAAGACGAAGAATAAGAGGAAGAAGAAGAAGGAGGAGGATAAGAAGAAGAAGATGATGATGAAGAAGAAGAAGAAGAAGAAGAAGAAGAAAGAGAAGAACATGAAGAAGAATAAAAGGAAGGAGTAGAAGAAGGAGAAGGACAAGAAGAAGAAGAAGAAGAAGA
>JAIUJO010000802.1:162500-167500 GCA_023846275.1 Vanilla planifolia
AAGAAGAAGAAGAGGAAGAAGAAGAAGAATAATAATAAGATGAAGAAGAAGAAGAAGAAGAAGAAGAAATAGAACAAGAAGAAGAAGAAGAAAGAGGTGGAGGAAGAAGAAAAGAAGAAGAAGAAGAAGAAGAAGAAGAAGAAGAAAATGAAGAAGAAAAAGAAGAACAACATGAAGAGGGTGATGATGATGAAGAAGAAGAAGAGCAAGAAGAATAAGAAGAAGATGATGAAAAAAAAGAAGCTAAAGAAGAAAAAAAAGAACAATAAGTAGAAGAAGAAAAAGAAGTTGAAGAAAAAGAAGAAGGAGAAGAAGAAAAAGAAGAAGAAGAAGATGAAGACGAAGAAGAAAGCAAGGAAAAAGAAGAATAAGAAGTAAAAGAAGAAGAAGAAGGGAAGAAGAGGAAGAGAAAGAAGAAGATGAAGAAGAGGAAGAGGGAGAAGAATAAGATGAAGAAGATGAAGAAGAGGATGAAGAGAAAGAAGAAGAAGAAGAAGAAGAAGAAGAAGAAGAAGAAGATGATGATGATGAAGAAAAAGTGGAAGAGATAAAGAAGAAGATGATGAAGAAGGGAAAGAAGAAGAAGAAGAAGACGATGGAGAACAAGAAGAAGACAAAGAAGATGAAGAATCATATGAAAAAGGAGGAGGAGGAGGTGTAGGTGGAGGTGTAGAACAAGAAGAAGAAGAAGAATAAGAAAAATAGGAAGAAGAAGAAGACGTAGAAAAAGAAAAAGAAGAAGAAGTCGAAAACAAAGAAGAAGAAGAAGACGGAGAAGAAGAAGAAGTGGAAGAAGACGGAGAAGAAGAAAATGAAGAAGAAGAAGAAGAAAAAGAAGAAAAAGAAGAGGCAGATGAAGTAGAGGAGGAAGAAGAAGAAAAGAAAGAAGAAGAAGAAGAACAAGAGGAAGAAGAGGAAGAAGAAGAAGAAGAAGAAGAAGTAGAAGAAGAAGAAAGAAGTAGAATAAGAAGAACAAGCAGGAGTAGTTGACGTGGAAAAAAGAACAACAACAAGAAGAAAATGAAGAAGAAGAAGAAGATGAAGAACAAAAAGAAGAAGGAGAAGGAGAAGAAGAAGAAGAAAAAAAAGAAGAAGAAGATGAAAGAGAAGGAGAAGGAGAAGAAGAAGAAGAAAATAAAGAACAGGAAGAAGAAAGAGATAATGTAGAAGAAGAAGAAGAAGAAGAAGAAAAAGCAAGAGAAGCAGAAGAAGCAGAGGAGGAAGAAGAAAAAGAAGAAATCAAAGAAGAAGAAGAAGAAGAAGAAGAAAAGGAAGAGGAAGAAGAAGAAGAATAAGAGAAAGAAGTGGAAGAAGAGGAAGAAGATGATGATGAAGAAGAAGAAGAGAAGAAAGAAGAAGAAGAAAAGAAGAAGCAGAGAAGATGAAGACAAAGAAGATGAAGAAGATGAAGAACAAGAATAAGACAAAGAAGAAGAAGAAAAAGATGAACAAGATGAAGAAGAAGAAGAGGAGGAGGAAGAATAAGAAGGGGAAGAGGAAGAAGAAGACGTCAGTGATGAGGAAGAAGTAATAGAGGAAGAAGTAATAGAGGAGGAAGAAGAAGGATAAGAAGAACAAGAAGAGGAAGAAGAAGTATAAGAAGAAGAAGATGAAGAAGAAGTAGAAGAAGAAGAAGATGAAGAGGCAGAAAAGGAAGAAGAAGAAGAAGATAAAGAAGGAGAAGAAGAAGAAGAAGAAGAAGAAGAAGAAGAAGGAGAAGAAGAAGAAGGAGAAGAAAAAGAAGAAAAAGTGAAAGAAGATGAAGATGAAGAGGTAGAAGAAGAAGATGAAGAAGATGATGATGATGATAATGAAGGAGAAGAAGAAGAAGAAGAAGAAAAGGAAGAAGAAGAAGAAGAAAAAAATAGAAAAACCAGAAGAAGAAGTAGAAGAAGAAAAAGAAGAAGGCGAAATAGAACACGAAGAAGTGGAAGAAGAAGAAGAAGAAGAAGAAGAACAAGACGAAGAAAACAAGAGAAGATCAAGACAACAAAGAAGTAAGAAGAAGAAGAAGAAGAATAAGAAGAAGAGGAAGAAGAACACGAACGAGAAGTTGAAGAAGAAGAAGAAGAGGAAGAAAACGATGAAGTTGAAGATGAAGAATGTGAAGATGAAATAGAAGAAAACCAAGAAGAGTCAGAAGAAGAGGTAGAGAAAGAAGAAGAAGAAGATGAAGACCTAAAAGAAGAAGAAGAAAAATATGGCAAAATGAAGAAGAAGAAGAACCAAAAGAAGCAGAAGGCAAAGAAGAAGAAAAAGAAGAAAAGAAAGATGAAGAGGAAGAAGAAGAAGAAGAATAGGAAGAATAAGATGCAGAATAAGAAGAAGAGAACAAAGAACAAGATGATGATGATGAAGAAGAAGCAGAAGACATGAAGAAGAAAAAGGCAAAGAGAAGAATACAAAGAAGAAGAAGAAAAAGAAGAAAAAGAAGAAGAAGAAGAAGGAGGAGAAGATAAAGAAGGAGAAAAACAAGAAGACAGAAAAGAGGAAGAAGAAGAACAAGAAAAAGAAGAAAAAGAAGAAGTTGAAGAAGTAGAAGAAGAAAAAGAAGAAGAATAAGAAGAAGAAGAAGAAGAAGAAGAAGAGGAAGAAGATGAGGTAGTAGAAGAAGGAGATAAGAAAGAAGAAGAAGAAGAAGAAGAAAAAGAAGAAAAGGAACAATAAGAAGAAGAAGAAGAAATAGACGAAGAATAAGATGAGGAAGATGAAGAAGAAGAAGAAGTGGGAAAAGAATTAGAAGAAGAACAAGAAGAAAAAGAAGTTGAAGAAGAAGAAGAAGTAGTAGAAGAAGAAGAAGATGATGATGAAGAAGAAGAGGAAAAAGAAGGAGGAGAAGAAGAAGGAGAACGAGAACAAGAACAAGAAGATGCAAAATGAGAAGAAGAAGAAAAAGAAAAAGAAAAAAAAAGAGGAGTAGGAAGAGGAAGAAGAAGAAAAAAAAGAAGAAAATTAAAAAGAAGATGAAGTGGAAGAGGCAGAAGATGAAGAAGCGAAAGAGGAAGAAGAAGAATAGGAAGATGAAGGAGAAGAAAAAGAAGATGAAGAAGAAGAATAAGAAGAAGAAGAAGGAGAAGGAGAAGAAGATGAAGGAGAAGAAGAAGAAGAAAAAGTGAAAGAAGATGAAGATGAAGAGATAGAAGAAGAAGAAGAAGACGATGATGATGACGAAGAGAAGAAGTAGAAGGAGAATAGGAAGAAGAAGAAGAAGAAGAAAAAATAGAAAAACCAGAAGAAGAAGAAGAAGAAGATGAAGATGAAGAAGAAGTCAAAGACAAAGAAGAAGAGGATGGAAAAGAAGAAGGCGAAGTAGAACACGAAGAAGAGGAAGAAGAAGAAGAAGAAGAAGAAGAGGAAGAAGAAGAAGAAGAAGAAGAAGACGAAGAAAACAAGAGAAGATCAAGAAAACAAAGAAGTTGAAGAAGAAGAAGAAGAAGAACACAAACGAGAAGTTGAAGAAGAAGAAGAAGAAGACGAAGAAGTCGAAGAAGAAGAATGTGAAGATGAAATACAAGGGGGCGAAGAAGAGTTAGAAGAAGCAGAAGATGAAGACTTAGAAGAAGAAGAAGATGATGATGATGAAAATGAAGAAGAAGAAGAAGAACTAAAAGAAGTAGAAGACAAAGAAGAAGAAAAAGAAGAAGAAGTAGAAAAGGCAGAAGAAGAAGAAGAAGAATATGAAGAAGAAGATATAGAATAAGAAGAAGAAAACAAAGAAGAAGAAGATGATTCTGAAGAAGAAGAAGAAGAAGACATGAAGAAGAAGAAGGCAAAGAGAAAGAAGACAAAGAAGAAGAAGAAGAAGAAGAAGAAGAAAAGAAGAAGAAGAAGGAGGAGAAAATAAGGGAGAAAACAAGAAGACAAAAAAGAGGAAGAAGAAAAACAAGAACAAGAAGGAAAAGAAGAAGAGGAAGAAGTAGAAGAAGAAAAAGAAGAAAAAGAAAAAGAAGAAGAAGAAGAAGAAGAGAAAGAAGATGAGGAAGTAAAAGAAGGAGAAGAGAAAGAAGAAGAAGAAGTAGAAGAAGAAGAACAAGAAGAAAAAGAAAGATAAGAGGAAGAAGAAGAAATAGACGAAGAACAAGATGAGGAAGAAGAAGGAGAACAATGAGAAGTGGGAAAAGAATTAGAGGAAGAAGAAGAAGGAGAAGAAGAAGAAGAAGAAGAAAAGAAGAAGAAGAAGAAGAAGAAGAAAAAGAAAAAGAAAAATAAGTAGTTGTAGAAGAAGAAGAAGAAAAAGAAGAAGAAGAAGAAGAAGAAGATGACGAAGAAGAAGAAGGAGAAGAAGAAGAAGAACGAGAACAAGAACAAGAAGAAGCAAACCGAGAAGAAGAAGAAGAAGAAGAAGATGAAGAAGAAGAAGGAGAAGAAAATAAATGAGAAGATGGAGAGGAAGAAGGAGAATAAGTAGAAGAAGAACAAAAAGAAGAAAAAGAAGGGAGAGACTTAGAAGAAGAAGAAGAAGAAGAAGAAGTGGGAGAATAAGAAGAAGAAGAGGACCTAGAAAAGGAAGTAGGAGATGAGTAAGAAGAAGAAGAAGAAGAAGAAGAAGATGACGAAGAAGACGAGGAAGAAGATGAATAACAATGGGAGGAAGAAGAAGAAGTCAAAGAGGAAGATGAAGAAGAGGAAGAAGATGATGATCAAGAAGAGGAAGAAGAAGAGGAAGAAGAAGAAGAAGAAGTAGGAAAAGATGAATGAAGATGAAGAAGTAGAGGAACAACGAGAAGAAGGAGAAGGAGAAGTAAAAGCGAAAGAAAAAGATGATAATGAAGAAGAAGAAGAATAAGAAAAGGAAGATGACGAAGAAAAGAAGTAGTAGAAGATGAAATACAAGAAGGAGAAGAAGGCGAACAAGTAGAAGTAGTAGTAGTATAAGAAGAAGAAGAAAAAGAAGGAGAAGAATAGGAAGAACAAGATGAAGAAGAAGAGCACGACAAAGCAACCAAAGAAGAGAAAGAAAAAGAAGAAGGAGAAGAAGAAGAAGAAGAACTAGAAGAAGA
>JAIUJO010000802.1:182500-185000 GCA_023846275.1 Vanilla planifolia
GAGGAGGCAAGAGAAGGAGAAGGAGAAGAAGAATATGAAAAAGTAGAAGAAAAAGAAAGAGAAGAAGAAGACAAAGAAGATTGAGAAGGAGAAGAAGAAAAAGAAGAAGAAGAAGTGGAAGGAGAAGAAGCAGAAGAAGAAGAAGAAGAAGAAGAAGAAAAGGAAGAGGAAGAAGAAGAAGAAGAAGAAAAAGAGAAGAAGGCGAAGAAGACGAAGAAGAAGAAGAATAAGAAGAAGAAGAAAATGAAGAAGAACAGGAAGAAGAAATAGAAGTAGAAGAAGAAGAAGAAGAAGAAGTAGTAGAAGAAGAAGAAGATAATGAAGAAGTGGAAGAAGAAGAGCGAGAAGGAGAAGAAGAAGAAAAAGAACAAGATCATGAAGAAGAAGAAGAAGAAGAAGAAGAAATGAAGATAAAAAAGAACTAGAAGAAGTGGATGAAGAAGAAGAAGAGGAAGAAGAAGAAGAAGAGGAGGAAGAAGAGGAAGAAGAAGAATTTCAAGAAGAAGGAGAAGAAGAAGATGAAGAAGAAGAAGAACAAAAGGTAGAAGAAGAAAAAGAAAGAGAAGAAGAAGAAGAGGCCGAAGAAGAACAAGATGAAGAAGAAATAGAAGAGGAAGAAGAGGAAAAAGAAAAGAGGAGGAGGAGGAGGAAAAAGAAGAAGAAGAAGAAGAAGAGGAAGAAGAAGAAGTTTTAAAATAAGATCAAGAAGAAGAAGAAGAGGAAGAAGTAAAAGAAGAAAAAGAAGAAGAAGAAGAAGAAGTGGAGGAGGAAGAAGAAGAAGAAGAAGAAGAACAAGAGGAAGAAGGAGAAGATGAAGAAGAAGAAGAAGAAGAAGAAGAAGTAGAAGAAGAAGAAGAAGAAGAAGAGGAAGAAGAAGAAGAAGAAGAAGAAGATGAATAAGAAGAAGAAGAAGAAGAAGAAGTAGAAAGAGAAGAACAAGAAGAAGAAGTAGAAGAAAGAGAAGTAGGAGAAGAAGAAGAAGGAGAAAAGAAGTGGGAGAAGAAAAAGAGGAAGCAGAGGAATAAGAGGAGGAGCTAAAAGAAGAAGAAGAAGAAGAAGAAGAGTAGGAGGAGGAGTAGGGGGAAGAAGAAGTGGAAGAAGAAGAAGAAGAAGAAGAAGAAAAAGAAGAAGGAGAAGAGGTGGAGGAGGAGGAAGAAGAAGAAGAAGAAGAAGAAGAAGAAGATGGAGATGATGAAGAAGAAGAAAAAAAAGGGAGGACACAAAAGAAGAAGAAGAATAAGAAGAAGAAGAATAAAAAGAAGTAGGGGAAGAAGAAGAAGAAGAAGAAGATGGAGAGGAAAAGGAGAAGAAGTAGAAAAAAAATGAGTAATGGAATAATAATAATAATAATAATAATAATAATAAGAAGTAGAAGTAGAATAAGAAGAAGAAGAAGAAGAAGAAGAAGAAGAAGGAGGAGGAGGATGAGGAGGAGAAGGAGAAGAAGTGGGAAAGGGGGAGGAGGAGAAGAAGAAGAAGAAGAAGAAAAAGGAGAAGAAGGTGAAGAAGAAGAAGAAGAAGAAGATAGACACGGAGAAGAAAAAAAAGAGACGAAGAAGAAGGAGATGGAGAAGAAGAAGAAGAAGAAGAAGGAGACAAAGATGAAGAAGTTGAAAAATAAAAAGAAGGAGAAGAGGAAGAAGAGGAAGAGAAGAAGAAGAAGAAGAAGAAGAAGGAGAAAAAAAACAAGATGAAGAAGAGTAAGAAGAAAGAAAAGAAGAAGAAGAAGAAGCATAATAATAAGAATAAGAAGAAGAAGCATAAGAAGAAGAAGAAGAAGAAGAAGAAGAATTAGAAGAAGAAGATGATGAAGAAGAAGAAGAAGTGGAAGAAGAAGAGTGAGAAGATGGAGGAGGTGAAGAAGAAGAAGAAGAAGAACAAGAAACGAAGATAAAAAAGAAAAAGAAGAAGAAGATGAAGAAGAAGAAGAGGAAGAGGAAGAAGGAGAGGAGGAGGAGGAAGAAGAAGAAGAAGAAGAAGAAGAAGGAGAAAAAGGAGAAGAAGGTGAAGAAGACGAAGAAGAAGAAGAAGAAGAAGAAGACAAAGGAGAAGAAGAAGAATTAGAAGAAGAAGAAGAAGTATAAGACGAGGAATTAAAGGAGGAAGAAGAAGAAGAAGAGGAAAAAGGAAAGGAGGAAGATGAAGAAGAAGAAAAAGAAGAGGAAGAAGAAGAAGAAGAAGAAGAAGATGAAGACGAAGAAAAAGGAGAGGAAGAAGAAGAAAAAGGGAAAGAAGTAGAAAAAGGTGAAGAAGAAGCAGAAGAAGAAAAAGAAGAAGAAGAAGAAGGGGAAGAGAAAGAAGAAGAAGAAGAACAATAACAACAAGAGGAGGAAGAGGAAGAAGAAGAAGAAGAAGAGGAGAAAGAAGAAGAAGAAGAAGAGGTGGAGGAGGAGGAAGAAGAAGAAGAAGAAGAAAAAGAAGAAGAATAAGTGGAAAAAGAAGATCAAGAAGAAGAAGAAGATAAAGTAGTGGAAGAAGAAGAAGAAGCAGATGAAGAAAA
>JAIUJO010000925.1:5000-15000 GCA_023846275.1 Vanilla planifolia
AGAAGAAAAATTAGATGAAGTAGAAGAACAAGAAGAAGACTAAGAATAAGAAGAAGAAGAACAAGAAGATGAAGAAGGTTAAGAAGAAGAAGATGAAGAAGGAGATAAAAACAAAGAAAAAGTAGTAGAAGAAGAACGAGGAGGAGGAGAAGGAGGAGGAGAAGAAGAAGACAAAGAAGAGGAGTAAGAAGAAGAACAAGAAAAAGGAGATGATCATAAAGAAGAAGAAGAAGATGATGATGATGATGAAGAAGAAATGGAAGAAGATGAAGAAGACAAAGAAGAGGAATAAAGAGAAGAGAAAAGAAGAAGATGTTCATAAAGAAGAAGAAGAAGATGATGATGAAGAAGAAGAAGAGGAAGAAGATGAAGAAAACAAAGAAGAAGAAGAAGGTGAAGAAGGCAAAGAAGAAGAAGAAAAAGAAGAAGAAGAAAATGAAGAAGAAGAAAATGAAGAAGAAGAAAATGAAGAAGAAGAAGAAGGGCAAAAAGAAAATGAAGAAGAAGAAGAAGAAGTCGAAGAAGAAGAAGAAGATGATGATGATGACGATTATGAAGAAGAAGAAGAAGTAGAGAAAGTAGAAGAAGTAAAAGAAGAAGAAGAAGAAGAAGAGAAAGAAGAAGAAGAAGAAGAAGAAGAAGAAGAAGTCGAAGAAGCAGAAGAATAAGAAGAAGACGAAGAACGAGAAGAAGATGAAGAAGAAGAAGAAGAAGATTATGAAGACGACGACAAAGAAGAAGAGGAAGAAGAAGAGTAAGTACAAGATGAAGATCTAAACGAAGGAGTAGAAGAAGAAATAGATGAAGAAGAAGAAGAAGAAATATAAGAAGAAGAAGAAGAAGAAAAAGAAGTAGAAGAAGAAGAAGAAGGAGAAGAAGAAGGAGATGATGATGAAGGAGAAGAACAAAAAGAAGAAGAAAGTGAAGAAGGAGGAAAAGAAGGAGAAGGAGGAGGAGGAGGAGGGAAGAAGAAGAAAATGAAGGGGAAGAGGAAGAGGAAGTAGAAGAAGAAGAAGAAGAAGTAGAAGAAGAAGAAAAAGAAGTAGAAGAAGAAGAAAAAGAAGAAGAAGAAGATGTTGAAGAAGAAGAAGACGAAGACAAAGAAGAAGAAGAAGAAAAAGAAGAAGGATAAGAACAAGAAGAACAAGATGAAGAAAATGAAGAAAAATAAGACAAAGATGAAGAAGAACAAGAAGAAAAAGATGAAGAAAAAGAAAAGTAGAAGATGGAGAAGAAGAAGGAGAAGAAAAAGAAGAACGAGAAGAAAAAAAGAAGATTAAGAATAAGAAGAAATTGATGGCTAAAAAGAAGAAGAAGAAGAAGAAGAAGATGTTGAAGAAAAAAATGAAAAAGAAGCAAAATAGGAAGATGAAGAAGAAGAAGAAGAATAAAAAGAAGAAGAAAAAGTAGAGAAAGAAGAAGAAGAAGAAGAGGATAAGGAAGAAGGAGAAGGAGAAAGAGAAGAAGAAGAAGAAGAAAAAGAAGAAGAAGAAGAAGAAAAAGAAGAAGAAGAAGAGGAAGAAAAAGTAGAAGAAAATGAGGAAGAATTACTAGAAGTAGAAGAAGAAAAGGTAGTAGTAGTAGCAGTAGAGCATGAAAAGAAGAAGATGAAGAAGAAGAAGAAGAAGAAAAGGAAGAAGAAAAAGAAGAAGGAAAGGAAGAAGAAGAAGAAGAAGAAGAAGAAGAAGGAGAAGAAGTCGAAGAAGGAGAAGAAGGTGAAGAAGGAGAAGAAGAAGTAGATGTTGATGAAGATGATGAAGAAGAAGAAGAATAAAGCAAAGGAGAATAATAGGAAGAAGAAGAAGATGACAAAGAAGAGGGAGGCAGAAGAGAAGAAGAAGAAGGAGGAGAAGAAGAAGAAGAGTAGAAAGGAAGAAGAAGAAAAGAAGAAGAAGTAGAAGAAAAAGAAGGAGCAGAAGAAGAAGAGGAAGGAGCAGAAGAAGAATAAGAATAAGAACAAGAAGAAGAAGAAGAAGACTACGACAAAGAACATGAAGAAGGGGAAAAAGAAGAAGAAGGACAAGAAGAAGATGAAGTCTAAAAAAAGGAGAAGAAGAAGAAGACGTAGAAGGGAAAGAAGAAGAAAAAGATTAAAAAGAAGAAGAAAAACAAAAAGAAGATGAAGTGGACATAGAAAAGGTGATGGAGAAGAATTTGAAAAAGAAGAAGAAGAAGAAAAAGAAAATGAGGAAGAAGAAGATGAAGAAGAAGAAGAAGTAGAAGATGAAGAAGAACATGACAAAGCTGACATTGAAGAAGAAGAAGATGAAGAGGAGGAAGAAGTAGAAGTTGAAGGAGAAGAAGTAGTAGAAGAAGAAGAAGGCCAAGAAGAAGAAGAAGAAGATGATGAAGAAGGAGAACTAGAGGATGGAGAACAAGTAGATAAATAAGAAGAAGAAGAAGAGGAAGAAGATAAGAAGTAGAAGAAGAAGAAAAAATATGAAAAAGAAACAGAAGAAGAAGATGAAGAAGAAGAAGAAGAAGACTAAGAAGAAGAGGAAGTGAAAGAATAAGATGATGAAGAAGAAGAAGTAGGAGAATAGGAAGAAGAAAGATGTGAAGAAGAATAAATAGAAGAAGAAAAGATGTAGAAGAAGAAGAAGAAGAAGAAGTAGAAAAAGATGGAGAAGATGTGCAATGAGAAAAGTCAAAGAAGATGGAGAAAGAGAAGAAGTAGATGGAGAAGAAGAAGGAGAAGGCAAAGATGATGATGATGAAGAAGAAGAAGGAGAAGAAGAAGAAGATAAAGAAGAAGAAGAAGTAGATGACGAAGAAGAAGAAGAAGAAGAAGAAGAAGACTTTGACGACGAAGAAGATGATGGAAGATGAAAAAGAAAAAGAAGAAGAAGAAGATGAAGAAGAAGAAGAATAAGAAGAAGAAAAAGAAACAGAAGAGAAGAAGGAGAACAAGATGATGAAGAAGAGAAAAAAGAAGAAGGAGAAGAAGAAGAAGAAAAACATAACGAAGAAGAAGAAGAAGACAGAGACAAGGACAAAGAAGTAGGAGACAGAGAAGAGGAAGAAGTAGAGGCTGAAGAAGAAAAAGAAATAGAATAAGATGAAGAAGAAGAAGAAGATGATGATGAAGAAGAAGAAGAAGGAGAAGAAGATAAAGAAGAAGAAGAAGAAGTTCAAGAGGAAGAAGAAGGAAAAGAAGCAGAAGAAGAAGAAGAAGAACAAGAACAAGAAGAACTAAAAGAAAAAGAAGTAGAAGTAGAAGACGAGAAAGAAGAGGAAGTAGAAGAATAAGAAGAAGAAGAGATGGAGAAAAGGAAGAAGAAGGATAAGAATAAGAAGAAGAAGAAGAAAAGAAGAAGAAAAAGAAGGAGTAGAAGAAGTCGAAAATGAAAAAGTTAAAGAAGTATAAATAGAAGAAGATGGAGAAAAAATGGAGAAGAAGAAGAAGAAGATGATGATGAAGAAGAACAAGAAGAAGAAAAAGTAGAACAAGAGAACAAATGGAAGAAGAAAAGGGAGAAGAAGAAGGAGGAGAATAAGAAGAAGAAAAAGAAGAAGAGGTAGAAGAAGAGGAAGATGAAGAAGAGGAAGAAGTAGAAGTAAAAGAAAAAGAATAAGAAGAAGAAAAAGACGATGAAAATCTAGCAGAAGAAGAAGAAGAAGAAGAAGAAATAGAAGAAGAAGAAGAAGAAGAAGGAGAAGAAGAGGAGGAGGAAGAAGAAGAAGAAAAGGAAGCAGAAGAAGATGAAGAAGACGAAGAAGAAGAATAAGAAGAAGCAGAAGAAGATGCGAGAAAGAAAAGGAAGTAGAAGAATATGATGAAGAAGAGAAGGAGAATAGCAAGAACAAGGAGAAGAATAAGAAGAAGAAGAAGAAAAGAAGAAGAAGAAGAAGAAGTAGAAGAAGTAGAATATGAAAAAGTTAAAGAAGTAGAAGAAATAGAAGAAGAAGATGGAGAGGAAGATGGAGAAGAAGAAGATGATGATGATGATGATGATGATGAAGAAAAAGGAGAAGAGGAAAAAGAAGAAGAAAAAGTATAACAAGAGAACGAATAAGAAGAAGAAAAATGAGTAGAAGAAAGAGGAGAATAAGAAGAAGAAGAAGAAGGAGAAGAAGAAGAAGATAAAAAAAGATGGATAAGAAGAAGAAGAAGTAGACAAAAGTGAAGAAGATGAAGAAGAAGAAGAAAAAGAAGAAGATGATGAAACAGATGATAGAGAGGAACAAAAAGAAGAAGAAAGAAAAGAAAAAGAATAAGAAAAAGAAAATGAGGAAGAAGAAGAATAAAAAAAAGAAGAAGAATAGGAAGAAGACAGAGACAGCGACAAAGAAGTTGGAGACGAAGAAGAGGAAGAAGTGGAGGTCGAAGAAGAAGAAGAACAAGAGGAATAAGTTGAAGATGAAGAAGAAGTAGAAGAAGGAGAACAAGTAGTAGGAGAACAAGAAGAAGAAGAAGATAAAGAAAAAGAAGAAGTAGAAGGAGAGGAAGACAAAGAAGAAGAAGAACATTAAAGAGTAGAAGAAGAAGAAGAAGAAGAAGAAGAAGAAGAAGAAGACGGGAAAGAAGAGTAAGTGGAAGAATAAGATAAAGAAGAGAAGCAGCATAGGAAGAAGAAGAATGAGATGAAGAATAAGAAGAAGAAAAGAAGAATAAAAAGAAGAAGAAGAAGAAGAAGTAGAAGACGTAGAATATGAAAAAGTTAAAGAAGTAGAAGAAATAGAAGAAGAAGATGGAAAAGAAGAAGGAGACGAACAAGAAGATGATGATGATGATGAAGAAAAAGAAGAACAAAAAGAAGAACAAGAGAACGAATAAGAAGAAGAAGAAGGAGAAGAAGAAGAAGAAGAAGAAGAAGAAGAAGAAGAAGAAGACTAAGAAGAAGAAGAAGAAGAAGAAGAAGAAGAAGAAGAAAAAGAAGAAGAAAAAGAAGAAGAAGAAAAATGAGAAGAAGAAGAAGAAGAAGAAGAAGGAGAAGAAGGAGAAGAAGGAAAAGAAGAAGAAGAAGAAGACGAAGAAGAAGAAGAAGAAGAAGAAGAAGAAGACGAAGAAGAAGAAGAAGTCGAAGAAGAAGAAGAAGAAGAAGACGAAGAAGAAGAAGAAGAAGAAGAAGAAGAAGTAGAAAAAGAAGAAAAAGAAGAAGTACAAGAAGAAGAAGAAGAAGAAGAAGAAGAAGATGAGGAAGAAGTAGAAGAAGAAGAAGAAGAAGAAGAAGAAGAAGATGTAGTAGTAGAAGAAGAAGAAACAGAAGGAGAAGGCGAAGAAGAAGAAGAAGAAGAAGAGAAGGAAGAAGAAGTAGAAGAAGAAGAAGTAGAAGAAGAGAAGAAGAAGAACAAGAACAAGAACAAGAAGATGAAGATGAAGAAAAGAAACACAAAAAAGATGAGGAAGAAGAAGAAGATGATGATGATGACGAAGAAAAAGAACATGAAGTAGAAGTAGAAGAAGGAGAAGAAGTAAAAGAAGAAGAAGAAGAATTAGAAGAAGTAGAAGAAGAAAAAGGAGACGAAGAAGAAGAAGACATTGATGATGATAAAGGAGAATAAGAAGAAGGCTTTGACGATGATGAAGAAGAAAAGATAATGAAGAAGAAGAAGATGTAGAGGAAGAATAAGAAGAAGAAAAAGAATAAGAAGGCGATGAAGAGGAAGAAGACGAAGAAGAGGAAAAAGTAGAAGTTGAAGAAGAAGAAGAAGAAGAAGAAGAAGTAGGAGGAGGAGGAAGAGGAGAAGAAGGTGAAGATGAAGTGGAAGAAGTAGAACAAGTAGATGGAGAAAAAGTAGATGAAGAAGAAGAAGGAGAAAAAGACAAAGAAGTAGTAGAAGAAGAAGAAGAGGAAGAAGGAGAAGAAGATTAAGAAGAAGAAGAAGATGATGATGATGATGAAGAAGAAGAAGATGAAGAGGAAGAGAAAGATAGAATAAGATAGAGAAAGAGGAGAATAGGAAGAAGAAGAATGAGATGAAGAATAACAAGAAGAAGAAGAATTAGAAGAAAAAGAAGAAGAAGAATGAGAAAATGTTGAAGAAGCAGAAGAAGGAGAAGAAGAGGATGGAGAAGAAGAAGAACAAGAAGAAGAAGAAGAAGACGAAGAAGAAGAAGGTAAAGAAGAAGATGCAGTAGAAGAAGAAGAAGAAAAAGAAGAAGTTGTAGAAAAAGAAGAAGAAGAAGAGGAAGAAGGAGAAGAAGAAGAAGAAGAGAAGAAGAAGAAGAGGAAGAGGAAGGAGAAGAATAAGATGAAGAAGAAGATGATGAAAAGAAGAAGAAGTAGAAAAAGAATAATTACAATAATAGTAATAATAATAATTAGAAGAAGAAGAAAAGCAAGAAGAAGAAGAACAGGAAGAAGTAGAAGAAGAAGACAAAGAAGAAGAAAAAGAAGAAGAGGAAGAAGAAGAAGAAGAAGAATAACATGAAGATTGAATGGAAGGAGAAGAAGGACAAGAAGAAGGAGAAGAAGGACAAGAAGAAGGAGAAGAAGAAAAAGTATTAGTAGCAAAGAAGAAGGAGAAGAAGAAAAAGTATTAGTAGCAATAGCAGTAGCAGAAGAAGAAGAAGAAGAAAAAGAAGATAAAGAGGAAGAGGTGCAAGAAGAACAATAGGAAGAAGAAGAAGAAAGAGAGAAGGAAGTAAGAGAAGAAGAAGAAGATGAAGAAGAGGAAGGAGAAGAAGAAGAAGAGAAAGAAGAAAAAGAAGATGATGAAGAAGAAGAAGAAGAAGAAGTCAAAGAAAATGTTGAAGAAGAAGAAGAAGGAGAAGAAGTAGAAAAAGATAAGAATCAGAATAAGAAGTAGCAGAAGAAGACAAAGAAGAAAAAGAAGAAGAAAAAGAAGAAGAAGAAGAAGGCAAAGACGACAAAGAAGAAAAAGTAGTAAAAGAAGAAGAAGAAGAAGAAAAAGAAGAAAACGAAGTAGTAGCAAAAGAAGTTGAAGAAAAAGAAGGAAGAAGAAGAAGAAGAAGTAGATGAAGAAGATGAAGAAGAGCATGAAGAGCAGGAAAAAGGAGAAGAAAATGATGAAGATGAAGAAGAAGAAGTAGAAGGACAAAAAGATAGAAAAAAAGAAGAAGAAGAAGTAGGAAAAGAAGAAGAAGAAGATGGCACGAAGAAGAAGGAGAAGAAGTAGAAGAAGAAGAGAAGAAGAAGAAGTAAACACAGAAGAAGAAGAAGCAGACGAAAAAGAAGTAGAAGAAAAAGAAAAAATGTAGAAGAAGATGAGGAAGAAGAAGAAGAAGAAGAAGAAGAAGAAGAAGGAGAACACGAAGGAGGAGAAGAAGAAGAAGAAGTAGAATTTGAAGAAGAAGAAGACAAAGAAGTGGAATAAGAAGAAGAAGAAGAAGAAGAAGAAGAAGATGACGAAGAGGAAGAAGAAGAAGACGAAGAAGAAGAAGAAGAAGAAGAGGAAGATTAAGAAAAAGAAGAAGTAGAAGAAGAAGAAAAAGAAGAAGAAGAAGAAAACAAAGAAGAAGAAGAAGTAGAAGGAGGAGGAGAAGAAGATGTAGAAGAAGAAAAGAAGCAGATGAAGAATAAGAAGAAGAAGAAGAAGAAGAAGAAGAAGTTGAAGTAGGAGAAAAATAACAACAATATGAATAAGAATGAGAATAAGAATATGAAAAAGTAGGAGAAGAAGAAGAAGAAGGAGGAGGAGGTGAAAATGAAGAAAAAGATGTAAAAGAAGTAGAAGGAGAAAAAAAGAAGATGAAGAAGAAGAAGAAGAAGAAGAAGAAGAAGAAGGCGAAGAAGAAGGAGGAGAAGACGAAGAAGAATAAGAAGAAGAAGAAAAGGAAGAAGACCAAGAAGAAGAACAAGAAGAAGAACAAGACGTAGAAGTAGAAGAAGAAGAAGAGGAGGAAGAAGACGAAGAGGAAGAAGAAGGAGAAGATGAAAAAGAAAAAGAAGAAAAATATGATGACGAAGAAGAAAGAAGAAAGAAGAAGAAGATGAAGAAGAAGTAGATGATCAAGAAAAAAGAAGAAGATGGCAAAGAATAGGAAGAAGAAGAAGAAGAAAATGAAGAAGATTAAGAAGACGAACAAGAAGGAGGAAAAGACAAAAAAGAAGAAGAAGAAGGCAAAGAAGAAAAAGAAGAAGAACAAGAACAAGATTATTACAAAGAAGAAGAAGACGATGAAGAAGAAGAAGTGGAGGTAAATGAAAAAGAAGAAGAAGAAGAAAACAAACAAAAAGAAGAACAAGTAGAAGAATAAGAAAAAGAAGAAGAAGAAGAATAAGAAAAAGAATAAGAAGAAGAATAAAAAAAGAATTAGAAGAATGTCAAGAAGAAACAGATCAAAAAGAAGAAGAAGATGATGGTGATGAAAAAGGAGAAAAGATTAGGATGATGAAGAAGGAGAAGAAAAATAAGTAGTAATAAAAGAAGAAGAAGAAGAAAAAGAATACAAAGAAAGAGAAGAAGAAGAAGAAGATGAAGAAGAGGAACATGAAAAAAGAAAAAAAAAGAATTTTAAGAAGAAGAAGAAAAAGATGAGGATAATGAAAAAGAAGAAGAAGAAGAAGAAGAAGAAGAAAATGATGAAGACAAAGAAGAAGAAGAAGACGAAGAAGATGAAGAAGAAGTAGAAGAAGAAGAATAATCAGAAGAAGAAGAACAAAAAGAAGAAGAAGAAGAAGTAGGAGTAGAAGAAGATGAAGAAGGGAGAGAAGAGGAAGAAGAAGAAGAAGAAGAAGAAGAGGAAGAAGAAGATGATAATGATGTTAAAGATGAAGATGGAGAAGAAGAAGAAGAAGAAGAAGAACGAGAAGAATTGGAAAAAGATATAGCAAAAGAAGAAGAAGAAGAAGAATAAGGAGAAGAAGGAGAAGAAGAAGAAGAAGAAGAAGAAGAAGAAGAAGAAGAAAAAGAGGATGCAAAAAAATAAGAAGAAGAAAAAATAGAAGAAGGAGAGAGGAAGATAAAGAAGAAGATGTTGATGAAAAAGAAGATGAAGAAGAAGAAGGCAAAGAAGAAGAAGATGAAAGATTCATAGAAGAAGAAGAAGATGATGATGATGATGATTATGCTGAAGAAGTAAAAGAAAAAGAAGAAAAAATGCAAAGGAAGTGAAGAAGAAAAAGACAATGGAGGAGAAGTAGAAGAAGAAAAAGAAGAAGAAGAAGGCAAAGAAGGAGAAAAAGAAGAAGAAGAAGAAGAAGAAGAAGAAAGGGAAGAAGGAGAAGAATGGGAATAAGATGAAGAAGAAAACGAAAATGAAGAAGTAGAGGAAGAAGGAGTAGGAGATAAAGAAAAAAAAGTAGAAAGGGAAGAGGAAGAAGAAGAGAAAGACGAAGAAGAAGAATAAGATGAATAATAAGAATAAGACAAAGAAGATGAAGAAGAAGGAGACGAGGTGGAAGAAGAAGGTGAAGAAGAAAAAGAAGAAAAAGAAGAATACAAAGATGTAGAAGATTTGGAAAAAGAAGAAGAAGACGAGAAAGATGAATAAGATAGCGAAGTAGAAGAGTGGGAAGGAGAAGATGAAGAAGAAGGAGAAGAATAACATGAAGGAGAAGGAGAAGATGAACATGAAGATGGAGAAAAAGAAGAAGAAGAAGAAAAACACGAAGAATAAGAAGGTGAAGAAGGAATAAAAGAAGAAAAAGAAGAAGAAGTTGAAGTGGAAGAAGAAAGAGAAGAAGAAGACGAAGAAGTAAAGGAAGAAAAAGATGATTATGATGATGAAGAAGAAAATGAAGGAGGAGGAGATGATGAAGAAGATGAAGAAGAAGGGGAAGAAGGAAAAGAAGATGAAGACAAAATAAGAAGAAGAAGAAGAAGAAGAAGAAAAAGAACAAGAAGATGACGAATAAGAAGAAGATGATGGAGGAGACGAAGAAGAAGTCGACGAAGTAGTAGAAGAGGAAGGCGAAGAGGAAGAAGAAGAAGAAGAAGAAGAAGAAGAAGAAAAAGAGGAAGTCGAAGAGGAGGAAGAAGAAGAAGTAGTAGTAGTAGTAGTAGTAGAAGAAGACAAAGAAGACGAAGAAGAGGAAAAAGAAGTACACAAAGATGAAGAAGAAGAAGAACATGATGTTGATGATCATGAAGC
>JAIUJO010000925.1:40000-45000 GCA_023846275.1 Vanilla planifolia
AATAAGAAGAAGTAGAATGAGGAGAAGGAGGAGGAGGAGGGGGAGAGGAAGAAGAAGAAGAATGAGAAGAAGGAGGAGAAGAAGAAGAAAAAGTGGAAGAAGACAAAGAAGAAGAAGAAGAAAAAGAAGAAATGTAAGAAGAAGAAGAAGACAAAGAAAAAGAAGTAAAAGAAGGAGAAGAAGAAGAAGAAGAAGGAGAACTACAAGAATGAGAAGGAGATGATGAAGAAGAAGAAGAATATGAAGGCAAAATAGAAGAAGTAGAAGAAGAAGAGCAAGAAAAAGATGAAGTGGAAGAAGAAGAATAAGAAGAAGATGAAATTGATGAAGAAGAAGACGAAGAAGAAAAAGAAGAAGAAGAAGAAGACGAAGAAGAAGAAGAAGAAGAAGAAGAAGAAGATGAAGAAGAGGAGAAACAAGGAAAAGAAGAAAAAAAAACAAACAAAAGAAGAAGAAGAACAAATAGAAGTAAAAAGAGGAGAATAAGAGGAAGGAAAGATGATGAAGAAGAAGAAGGATAGAAGAAGAAGAAGAAGAATAAGAAGAAGATGATGATGATGAAGAAGAAGAACAAGCAAATGAAGAAGATGAAGATGAAGGAGAAGAAGAAGAAGATGAGGAAGAAAAAGAAGAAGTAAACAAAGAAGAAGAAGAAGACGAACAAGAAGACAAAGAAGAGGAAGACGAAGAAGACAAAGAAGAAGAAGAAGACTAAGAATAAGAAAAAGGAGACGAAGAAGAATAAGAATCACAAGAAGAAGAAGAAAAAGAAGCCATAGAATGAAAAGAAGAAGAAGAAGGTGCAGAAGAGGAAGTGGTACAAGAAAAAGATGAAGAAGGTATAGAAAACAAAGATGAAAAAAAGAAAGAAGAAGACAAAAAAGAAGAAGGGCAAACAAGAAGAAGAAGATCATCAAGATGAAGAAGAACAAGAAGAAGAAGAAGAAGTAGTAGAAGAAGATCAAGAATATGAAGAAGAAGAAGATAAAGATGAAATAGAAGAAGTAGAAGAAGAAGAAAAAGAAGAAGACGAGGAAGAAGTAGAAAACGAAGTAAAAGAAGACGAATATGATGATGATGAAGAAGAAGAAGAACAAGAAGAACATGAAGAAGTAGAGGAAGAAGAAGAAGAAGAAGAAGTAAATAAAGACGAATAAAAAGAAGAAGAAGAAGAACTAGAACAAGAAGATGGTGAAGAAGAAGAAGTAAAAGAAGAAAACGAAGAAGAAGAAGAAAAAGTTGAAGAAAAAGAAAAGAACAAGGAGAAGTAGGAAAAGGTGAAGGAGAAGGAGAAGATGAAGAAGTAGAAGAAGACGAAGAAGATGAAGAGGAGAAAGAATGAGAAGAAGGGAAGGAGAAGAAGAAGAAGTGGAAGAAGAAGAAGAAGACGTAGAGGAAAAAGAAGAAGAAGAAGTGGACGAAGAAGTACAAGAAGAAGAAGTGGAAGAAGAATATGATGAAGAAGAAGAAGAAGAAGAAGGAGAAGGAGAAAAAGATGAAGACGACGAAGAAGAAGAAGAAGAAGAAGGAGAAGTAGGAGAAGATGAAGGAGAAGGAGAAGAAGAAGAAGAAGTGGAAGAAGACGAAGAAGATGAAGAGGAGAAGGAAGGTGAAGAAGGGAAGGAGAAGAAGAAGAAGATGAAGAAGAAGAAGAGGAAGAAGAAGAAGAAGTGGACGAAGAAGTACAAGAAGAAGAAGAGGAAGAAGAATATGGTGAAGAAGAAGGAGAAGAAGAAGAAGAAGAATAAGAAGGAGAAGGAGAAGGAGAAGGAGAAAAAGATGAAGAAGACGAAGAAGAAGAAGAGGAAGAACACAAAGAAGAAAAAGTAGAAGAAGATGGTGAAGAAGAAGAAGAAGAAGTGGTGGAAGAAGAAGACAAAGAAGATGCTGAAGAAGAAGAAGAAAAAGAAGAAGAGGTTGAAGATGGAAACGAAGAAGAAGAGAAGGAGGAGGACTAGAAGAAGAAGAAGAAGAAGGCAAAAAAGAAGAAGAAGCAGAAGAAGAAGAAGAAGAAGAAGAAGGCTAAGAAGAGGAAGAAGGAGAAGAATAAGCAGAAGAAAAAGAGAAGAAGAAGAAGTAGTAGATGATGAAGAAGACAAAGAAGAAGAAGAAGAAGTAGAATGAGAAGAATAACAAGGAGGAGGAGAAGAAGAAGGGAAAGAAGAATAAAAAGAAGAAGGAAAAAAAGAAGAAGGGGGTGAGAAGAAGAAGAAGGAGAACAAGAATTAGAAGAAGAAGATGAAGAACAAAAGTAAGTAGACGAAGAAGACGAAGAAGAAGAAGAAGAAAGAGAAGATGAAGAAAGAGAAGACAAAGAAGTGGAAGAAGAAGAAGACCAAAAAGAAGAAGAGAAAGAGAAAGAAGAAGACGACGACGAAGAAGAAGAAGAAGAAGAAGAGGAAGAAGTAGAAGAAGAAGACGAAGAAGATGGAGAAAAAGAATGAGAAGAAGAAGAAGAAGATGATGATGATGACGAAGGAGAAGTAAGAGAAGAAGAAGAAGAAAATAAGGAGGAAGAAGTTGAAATAAAAGTAGAAGAAGAAGAGAAAGAAGAAGAAAAAGTAGTAGAAGAAGAAGAATAATAATAAGAAGTAGAAGAAGAAAAAGAAGAAGAATATGAAGAAGAAGAATAATCAGAAGAAGAATAAGAAGAAGAAGGCAAAGAAGAGGAAGAAGAAGAAGAACTAGAACAAGAAGAAGAAGAAAACGAAGAAGAAGAACAAGAAGAAGTAGAAGAAGAACAAAAAGAAGAAGAAGCACAAAAAGAAGAAGAAGAAGAAGAAGAATATGAGGAGGAAGAAGATGTAGGAGTAAGAGAAAGAGGAGGAGGAGGAGAAGAAGTAGAAGAGAAGAGGAAAAAGAAGAAGAAGAAGAAGAAGAAAGGAAGAGAAAGAAGAAGAAGAAGAAGAAAAATAGGACCAAGAGGAAGACCAAGAAGTAGAAGAAGAAGAACAAGAAGAAGAATAGGAAGAAGAAGACGAAGAAGAAGAACAAGAAGAAGAACACGAAGAAGACGAAAAGGAAGAGGAAGAAGAAGAAGAAGAAGAAGAAGAACATGAAGAAGAAGATGAAGAAGAGCAAAAAGAAGAGGAGTAAGAGAAAGGACAAGAAGATAAAGAAGAAGAAGATAAAGAAGTAGAGATGAAGCAATAGAAGGAGAAGACGAAGATGAAGACGAGGAAGAAGAAGAACAAGAAGAAGAAGACGAAGATGAAGAAGAAGAGGAAGAAGAAGAAGAAGAAGAAGAAGATGATGAATAAGAAGAAGGGGAAGAAGTAGAAGTCAAAGAAGAATAAGAAGAGTAAGAAGATGAAGAAAACGGTGAAGAAGAAGGTGAAGAAGAAGAAGAAGAGCAAGAAGTAGTAGTAGCAGAAGAAGAATAACAAAATCAAGAAGAAGAAGAAGAAGGTGATGATTAAGAGAAGAAGAGGAAAATTATGAAGAAGGAGAAGAAGAAGAATAAGATTAAGAAGAAAAAGAAGGTGAAGAAGGAGAAGAAGAAGAAGAAGAAGAAGATGAAGAAAAAGAAGAAGAAAAAGAAGAAGAAGAAGAAAAAGAGGAAGAGAAATAAGAAGATGATGAAGAAAGAGGAGAATATGAAGAAAAAAGAGAAAAAGAATAAGAAGAAGAAGAAAAGACGAAGAAGAAGAAGAAAAGAAGAAGAAGAAGAAGAAAAGAAGAAGAAGAAGAAGATGATGATGATAATGAAGAAAAGAGGAGGAAGAAGAAGAAGAGAAAGAAGCAGCAGAAGAAGAAGAAGAAAAAGAAGAAGCAGAAGCAGAAGAAGAAGAAGAAGAAGAAGAGAGAGAAGAAGAAGAAGATGATGAAGAAGAAGAAGTCAAAGAAGTAGAAGAATAAGAAGAAGACTAAGAAGAAGAAGAAGTTGAAGAAGAAGATATAGAAGAACAAGAAGAAGATGAAAAACAATATGAAGAAGAAGAAGAAGAAGGAGAGGAAGAAGAAGATGATGATGAAGAAGAAGAAGAAAAAGAAGAAAAAGAAGAAGAAGATGAAGAAAGCGGAGAAGAAGGAGAAAGAGGAGGAGGAGGAGGAGAAGAAGAAGAAGAAGAAGAAGAAGAAGAAGTACAAGGAGAAGAAAAATACGAAGAAGAAGAATATGAAGAAGAAGAGGAACAAGAAGAAGAAAAATATGAAGCAAAAGAAGAAGAAGATGAAGACAAAGAAGAAGAAGAAGAAAAAGAAGAAATGTAAGAAGAAGAAGAAGACAAAGAAAAAGAAGTAGAAGAAGGAGAAGAAGAAGAAGAAGAAGGAGAACTACAAGAATAAGAAGGAGATGATGAAGAAGAAGAAGAATATGAAGGCAAAATAGAAGAAGTAGAAGAAGAAGAGCAAGAAGAAGATGAAGTGGAATAAGAAGAATAAGAAGAAGAAGAAATTGATGAAGAAGAAGAAGAAGAAAAATAAGGAGAAGAAGAAGTCGAAGAAGAAGAAGAAGAAGAAGAAGAAGATGAAGAAGAGGAGAAACAAGGAAAAGAAGAAGGAGAAGAAAAAGAAGAAGAAAAAATAAACAAAAGAAGAAGAAGAAGAAGAAGAACAAATAGAAGTAAAAAGAGGAGAATAAGAGGAAGGAAAGATGATGAAGAAGAAGAAGGATAGAAGAAGAAGAATAATAATAATAAGAAGATGATGATGATGAAGAAGAAGAACAAGCAAATGAAGTAGATGAAGATGAAGGAGGAGAAGAAGAAGATGAGGAAGAAAAAGAAGAAGAAGTAAACAAAGAAGAAGAAGAAGACGAACAAGAAGACAAAGAAGAGGAAGACGAAGAAGACAAAGAAGAAGATGAAGACTAAGAAGAAGAAAAAGGAGACGAAGAAGAATCAGAATCACAAGAAGAAGAAGAAAAAGAAGCCATAGAATGAAAAGAAGAAGAAGAAGGTGCAGAAGAGGAAGTGGAACAAGAAAAAGATGAAGAAGGTATAGAAAACAAAGACAAAAAAAAGAAAGAAGAAGACAAAAAAGAAGAAGGCAAACAAGAA
>JAIUJO010000925.1:47500-62500 GCA_023846275.1 Vanilla planifolia
AAGAAGTTGGAAAACAAGATGAAGAACAAGAAGAAGAAGGAGAAGAAGAAGAAGATGTTGTTGATGGAGAAGAAGAAAAAGAAGAAAAGGAAGAAGAAGAAAAAGAAGAAGATGAAGAAAGAGGAGAAGAAGGAGAAGGAGGAGGAGGAGGAGAAGAAGAAGAAGAAAATAAAGAAGAAGAAGAAGAGGAAGAAGAAGAAGAAGAAGAAGTACAAGAGGAAGAAAAAGACGAAGAAGAAGAATATGAAGAAGAAGAAGAACAAGAAGAAGAAAAATACGAAGAAAAAGAAGAAGAAGATGAAGACAAATGAGAAGAAGAAGAAGAAGAAAAAGAAGAAGGATACGAAGAAGAAGAAGAAGAAGACAAAGGAGAAGAAGAAAAAAAAAGACGAAGAAAAAAAAGAAGAAAAAGAAGAAGAGAAAGAAAACTAGAAGATGAAGAAGAAGGAGAAGAAAAAGAAGCAGGAGAAGACAATAAGAAGATTAAGAATAAGAAGAAATAGATGAGCAAAAAGAAGAAGAAGATGTAGAAGAAAAACAAAGAAAAAGAAGATGCCAAAATGGAAGAAGAAGAAGAAGAAGAAGAATGAAAAGAAAAGGAAAAAGAAGAAGAAGAAGAAGAAGAAGAAGAAGAAGAAGAAGAAAGAGAAGAAGAAGAGGAAGAAGAAGAAGAAGAAGAAGAAGAAGAAGAGGATGAAGGAGTCGAAGAGGAAAATGTGGAAGAATTGGCAGATCAAGATGAAGAATAAAAGGTTGTAGTAATAGTAGCAGTAGAAGAAGATGAAGAAGAAGAAGAAGAAGAAAAGGAAGAAAAAAAAAGAAGGCAAGGAAAAAGAAGAAGAAGAGGAAGAAAATGAAGAAGAAGAAGAAGAAGAAGAAGAAGAAGTAGAACAAGACGAAGAAAAAGAAGGAAAAGAAGAATAATAATAAGAAGAAGAAGAAGGAGAAGAAGACAAAGAAGGAGAAGAAGACGAAGAAGGAGGAGAAGAAGAAGATGATGATGAAGGCGAAGAAGTAGAAGAAGAAGAAGAGGATGAAGATGAAGAAGAAGAAGGAGAAAAAGAAGGAGGAGAAGAAAAAGAAGAAGAGCAAAAGGAAGAAGAAGAAGAAGAAAAGAAGTAGAAGAAGGAGAACAATAAGAAGACAAAGAAGAAAGGGAAGTAAAAGAATAAGATGAAGAAGAAGAAGAAGGAGAATAAGCAGGAGAAGAAAAATAAATAAAAGAAAAGATGATGAAGAAGAAGAAGAAGAAGAAGAAGTAGAAGAAGTAGGAGAAGAACTACAATAAGAGAAAGTCAAAGAAGGAGAAAGAGAAGAAGAAGATGGAGAAGAAGAAGGAAAAGGCAATGGTTATGATGAAGAAGAAAAGAAGGAGAAGAAGAAGATAAAGAAGAAGAAGAAGTAGAAGAAGTAGATGACGAAGAAGAAGAAGAAGAAGAAGAAGAAGAAGAAGAAGAAGAAGAAGAAGAAGAAGAAGACTTTGGCGAAGAAGAAGAAGAAGGAAGATGAAAAAGGAGGAGAAGAAGAAGAAGAAGAAGAATAAGAAGAAGAAGAAGAAGAAGAAAAAGAAGAGAAGAAAACAAGAAAATCAAGAAGAGGAAGACGAAGAAGAGGAGGAAGAAGAAGAAAGAGAAGAAGAAGATGAAGATGATGATGATGAAGAAGAAGAAGAACACAAAAAAGGTGGACAAGAAGAAGAAGAAGTAGATTAAAATGAAGAAGAAGAAGAACAAGAAAAAGAAGAAGATGAAGAAAAGATGACAGAAAGTAACAAAAAGAAGAAGAAGAAGAAGAAGACAGAGGCAAGAAAAAAGAAGTAGGAGAGGAAGAAGAGGAAGAAGCAATGGTCGAAGAAGAAGAAGAAGAAAAAGAATAAGATGAAGAAGAAGAAGAAGAAGGAGAAGTAGAAGAAGGAGAAGTAGAAGAAGGAGAACATTTAGTTGGAGAAGAACAAGAAGAAGAAGAAGACGAAGAAGAAGAAGAAGAAGAAGGAGAAGAAGACAAAGAAGAAGAAGAAGAAGATTAAGAAGAAGAAGAAGAAGAAGAAGAAAAAGCAGTAGTAGAAGAAGAAGATGAAGAAGACGAAGAAAAAAAAGTAGAAGAAGAAAATAGGAAAGAAGAGGAAGTAGAAGAATAAGATGAAGAAGAGAAGGAGAATAGTAAGAAGAAGGAGAAGAAGAAAAAGAAAACAAGAAGAAGAAGAAAAAGAAGGGAATAAGTGGTAGTAGAATATCAAAAAGTTAAAGAAGGACAAGAAATAGAAGAAGAAGAAGAGGATGATAATAGAGCAGAAGAAGAAGACGATGATGATGATGAAGAAAAAGAAGAAGATGCAAAAGAAGATGAAAAAGTAGGACAAGAGAACGAATAAGAAGAAGAAAAAGAAGAAGAGAAAGTGGAAGAAGAAGATGAAGAAGAGGAAGAAGAAGAAGAAGAGGAAGAAAAAGTAAAAGAAAAAGAATAGGAAGAAGAAAAAATGATGAAGAATTAGCAGAAGGAGAAGAAGAAGAAGAATAAGAGTAAGAATTAGAAGAAGAAGAAGAAGAAGAAGACGATGAAGAAGAAGAAAAAGAAGGAGAAGAAGAAGAAGGAGAAGAAGTAGAAGTGGAAGAAGATGAAAGGGAGGAAGCAGAAGAGAAAGAAGAAGATGAAGAAGAAGAAAAAAAAACTAAGAAAAGGAAGAAGAAGACGGCGAAGAAGTAGAAGAAGTAGACGAAGAACTAAAAGAAAAACAAGAAGAAGAGGAAGAAGACAAAGAAGACGAAGAAGAAGAAGAAGATGAAGAAGAAAAAGAAAACAAGAAGATGACGAAGAAGAAGAAGAGGAATAATAAGTTGAAAAAGAAGAAGAAGACGAAGAAGAAAAAGAAGAAAAGAGAAAAAGAAGAAGATGGTGGTGATGATAAAGAAGAAGGAAGAAGAAGAAGATGACGAAGTAAAGGAAGAAGATGAAGAAGATTAAAAAGAAGAAGAAGGAGAAGAAGAAGAAGAAGATGATGAAGAAGAAGAAGAAGAAAAAGAAGAAAAAGAATAAGAAGAAGGAGGAGGAGGAGGACAAGAAGAAGTAGTAGAAGAAGAAGAAGTAGAAGAAGAAGAAGAAGAAGAAGACGAAGAAGAAGAAGAAGAAGACGAAGACGAAGATGAAGGAGAAGAAGAAGAAGAAGAAGAAAGAGTAGAAGAAGAAGAAGAAAAAGAAGAAGAAGCCGAAGAAGAAGAAGAAGTAGTAGAGGAAGAAGAAGAAAAAGATGAAAATAAAAAGGGAGAAGAAGAAGAATAATCAGCAAAAGAAGAAGAAGAAGAAGAAGAAGAAGAAGAAGAAAAAGAAGAAGAGGATGAACAAAAAGAAGAGGAAGAAGAAGTAGACGAAGAAGAAGAAGACAACAAAGAATATGAAGATGAACAAGCAGAACAAGAAGAAGGAGGAGAAGAAGAAGAAGAACAAGAATATGATGACGATGATGAAAAAGAAGTAGTAGAACCAGGAGGAGTAAAAGAAGAAGGTGAAGAAGAAGAAGAAGAAGAGCAAGAAGAAGAAGATGAAGAGTAAGTCGAAGTTGAACAAAATGAAGAAGAAGAAGAAGATTACGATTAAGAAGTGGAAGAAGAAGATGAAGACAAAGAAGAAGGAGAAGAAGATGAAGATGATGAAGGAGAAAATCAAGCAGAGAAAGGCAATGAAGAGGAAGAAAAGAAGAAGAAAAACAAGATAAAGGCAAAGAGGAAGTTGAAGTAGAATTTGAAGAAGAAGTAGAAGAAAAAGAAGAAGAAGAAGAAGGAGAATAAGAAGGAGATGATGATGATGATGATGAAGTAGAGGAAGAAGAAGATGAACAAGAAGGAGAAATAGAAGAAGAAGAAGAAGAAGAAGCAGAAGAAGAAAAAGAAGAGGAAGAGGAAGAAGAAGAATAAAAAGAAGAAAAAGGAGGAGAAGAAGATGAAGAAGAATAAGAAGGAAAAGAAGAAGAAGAAGATGAAGTAGAAGAAAAAGAAGAAAAGATGAAAATGAAGAAGAAGAACAAGAAGAAGAAAATAAAGAAGAAGAAGAAGTAGAAGAAGAAGAAGAGGAAGAAGAAGAAGAGGAAGAAGAAAAAGAAGAATAGGAAGGAGAAGAAGAAGAGGAGGAAGAAGAAGAAGAAATCAAAGAAGAAGAAAAAGAAAAAGAAAAAGTAGAAGAAGATGAAAAAGAGGAAGAGAAAATAAAAAAAAGATGAAGAAGTAAAAGACAAAGAAGAGGAAATAAAAGAACAAAAGAAGAAAAAGAAGAAGAGGATTAAGAAGAAGATGAAAAAGAAGGCAAAGTTGAAGAAGAAGAAGACGAAGAAGAAGATGAAGAAGAAGTAGATATAGAAGAAGAAGAAGAAGAAGAAAAGAAGAAAAGAAGAAGAAGAAGAAGAAGAAGATGAAGAGGAAGAATAAGAAGAACGAGAAGAAGAAGAAGAAGAAAAAGTAGAAAAAGTAGAACAAGAAGAACAAGAAAAAGAAGAAGATTACAAAGAAGAAGAGGAAGGAAAAGAAGAAGAAGAAGAAGGAGAAAATGAAGCAGAGGAACGCGAAGAAGAGGATTAAAAAAAGAAAAAGAAGAAGAAGAAGGAGAAGAAGAAAAAGAGGAAAAAACCAAAGAGGAAGAAGAAGAATTTGAAGAAAAAGTAGAAGAAGAAGAATAAGAAAAGATGATGATGATGATGATGATGAAGTAGGAGAAGAATATGAAGAAGAAAAAAAAGAAGAAGCAGAACAAGAAGAGGAAGAGAAAGAAGAAGAATAAGAAGAAGAAAAAGAAGGACTAGAAGATGAAGAAGAATAAGAAGGAAAAAAGAAGAAGAAGATGAAGTAGTAGAAGAAGAAGAAAAGACAAAAATGAAGAAGAAGAATAACAAGAAGTAGGAAACGAAGAAGGAGAAGAAGTAGAAGAAGAAGAAGAAGAAGAGCAAAAACAAGAAGAGGATGAAGATGAAGAAGAAGAAGAGCAAGAAAAAGAAGAAGAATAATAATAATAATAATAAGAAAATGAAGAAATAGAAGAAGAAGACGAAAAGAAAGTAGAAGAAGAAGAACACAAAGAAGAAGTTGAAGACAAAGAATAAGATGAATAATAAGAAGAGGTGAAGAAGTAGAGGAAGAAAGAGAAAAATAAGAAAAGGAAGAAGAAGAAGTAGAAGAAGAAGAACAAGAAGATATTGAAGAAGATAAAGAAGAAGATGAAGCAGAAGGAAACAAAGAAAAAGTAGAAAAAAAGAGGAAGAAAAAGAGGGCAAAGATGAAGAAGAAATAGAAGAAGAGGAAAAAGAAGAAGAAAAAGAAGAAGGCAAAGGAGAAGAAGAAGACGAAGAACAAGGAGGAGGAGGAGGAGGAGAAGAAGGAGAAGAAGAAGAAGAAGAAGAAGAAGAACAAGAAGAAGAAGTACGAGGAGAAGAAGGAGAAGAAGAAGAAGAAGAAGATGGGGAAAAAAAGAAGTAGAAGAAGAAGGAGGAGAAGAAGATAAAGAAGTATAAGAAGAAGATGTTGATGACGAATAAGTATTAGTAGAAGGCAAAAAAGATGAAGAAGAAGAAGTATAAGTGGAAGAAGAAGAAGAAAAAGAAGAAGAACATGAAGAAGAAGAAGTAGAGGAAGAAGAAGAAGAAAAACAAAAGGAAGAAGATACGAAGAACAAGAAGAAGAACAAAAAGACGAAAAAGAAGAAGAAGAAAAAGAAGACGAGGAAGAAGAAGAGCAAAAGGAAGAAGAAGAAGAAGAAAAGAAGTAGAAGAAGGAGAAGAATAAGAAGATGAAGAAGAAGAGGAAGTAAAAGAATAAGATGAAGAAGAAGAAGGAGAATAAGAAGGAGGAGAAGAAAAATAAACAGAAGAAGAAAAGATGATGAAGAAGAAGAAGAAGAAGTAGAAGAAGAAGGAGAAGAAGTGCATAAGAAAAACTCAAAGGAGAAAGAGAAGAAGATGATGGAGAAGAAGAAGGAAAAGGCAATGATTATGAAGAAAAAGAAAGGAAGTAGAAGAAGAAGAAAAAGAAGAAGAAGAAGTAGAAGAAGTAGATGAAGAAGAAGAAGAAGAAGAAGAAGAAGAAAAAGAAAAAGAAAAAGAAGAGGAGAAGAACAAGAAGATCAAGAAGAGGAAGACGAAGAAGAGGAGGAAGAAGAAGAAAGAGAAGAAGAAGATGAAGATGATGATGATGAAGAAGAAGAACATAAAAAAGGTGGACAAGAAGAAGAAGAAGAAGTAGATTAAAATGAAGAAGAAGAAGAACAAGAAAAAGAAGAAGATGAAGAAAAGATTATAGAAAGGAACAAAAAGAAGAAGAACAAGAAGAACAAGAAGAACAAGAAGAAGAAAAAGAAAATGAGGAAGAAGAAGAAGAAAAAGAAGAAGAGGAGGAAGAAGAAGAAGACAGAGACAAGGACAAAGAAGTAGGAGACGAAGAAGAGGAAGAAGCAATGGTCGAAGAAGAAGAAGAAGAAAAAGAATAAGAAGAAGAAGAAGAAGAAGGAGAATTAGAAGAAGGAGAAGTAGAAGAAGGAGAACATTTAGTAAGAGAAGAACAACAAGAAGAAGAAGACGAAGAAAAAGAAGAAGAAGAAGGAGAAGAAGACAAAGAAGAAGAAGAAGAAGATTAAGAAGAAGAAGAAGAAGAAGAAGAAGAAGAAATAGTAGAAGAAGAAGAAGATGAAGAAGACGAAGAAAAAGAAGAAAAAGAAGCAGAAGAAGAAAACAGGAAAGAAAAGGAAGTAGAAGAATAAGATGAAGAAGAGAAGGAGAATAGTAAGAAGAAGGAGAAGAAGAATAAGAAGAAGATGAAAACGAGAAGAAGAAGAAGAACGGAAGAAGTAGAAGTAGAATACGAAAAAGTTAAAGAAGTTGAAGAAATAGAAGAAGAAGAAGATGATGATGATGGAGCAGAAGAAGAAGGAGATGATGATGAAGAAGAAAAAGAAGAAGATGAAAAAGAAGATGAAAAAGTAGGACAAGAGAACAAATGAGAAGAAGAAGAAAAAGAAGAAGAGAAAGTGGAAGAGGAAGATGAAGAAGAGGAAGAAGAGGAAGAAGAAGAAGAAGAGGAAGAAGAAGTAAAAGAAAAAAGAATAAGAAGAAGAAAAAATGATGAAGAATTAGAAGAAGGAGAAGAAGAAGAATAATAAGAGTAAGAAATAGAAGAAGAAGAAGAAGTAGAAGAAGGCGAAGAAGAAGAAGAAAAAGAAGGAGAAGAAGAAGATGGAGAAGAAGTAGAAGTGGAAGAAGATGAAAGGGAAGAAGAAGAAGAAGAAGAAGAAAAAAACAATGAAAAAGAAGAAGAAGGTGAAGAAGTAGAAGAAGTAGACGAAGAACTAAAAGAAAAACAAGAAGAAGAGGAAGAGGACAAAGAAGACGAGGAAGAAGAAGAAGATGAAGAAGAAAAAGAAAACAAGAAGATGACGAAGAAGAAGAAGAAGAGCAAGAAGAAGACGAAGAAGAAAAACAAGAAAAGAGAAGAAGAAGAAGATGATGACGATGATAAAGAAGAAGGAAGAAGAAGAAGATGACGAAGTAAAGGAAGAAGATGAAGAAGATTAAAAAGATGAAGAAGAAGGAGAAGAAGAAGAAGAAGAAGAAGATGAAGAAGAAGTAGGAGAAGAAGAAGAAGAAAAAGAAGAAAAAGAATAAGAAGAAGGAGGAGGAGGAGGACAAGAAGAATTAGAAGAAGAAGAAGAAAAAGAAGAAGTAGAAGAAGAAGAAGAAGAAGAAGAAGAAGAAGAAGAAGATGAAGAAGAAGAAGAAGAAGAAGATGAAGACGAAGATGAAGGAGAAGTAGTAGAAGAAGAAGAAGAAGAAAGAGTAGAAGAAGAAGAAGAAGAAGAAGAAGAAGACGACGAAGAAGAAGAAGAAGAAGTAGAGGAAGAAGAAGTTGAAGATGAAGATAAAAGGGAAGAAGAAGAAGAATAATCAGCAGAAGAAGAAGAAGAAGAAGAAGAAGAAGAAGAAGAAAAAGAAGAAGAAGAAGAAGACGAAGATGAAGAAGACGACAAAGAATATGAAGATGAACAAGCAGAACAAGAAGAAGGAGGAGAAGAAGAAGAAGAACAAGAATATGATGATGATGATGAAAAGGAATTAGTAGAACCAGGAGAAGGAGTAAGAGAAGAAGGCAAAGAAGAAGAAGATGAAGAGTAAGACAAAGTTGAACAAAATGAAGAAGAAGTATACATGGAAGAAGAAGAAGAAGAAGATTATGATTAAGAAGTGGAAGAAGAAGATGAAGAAGAAGAAGAAGGAGAAGAAGATGAAGATGATGAAGGAGAAAATCAAGCAGAGAAAGGCAAAGAAGCAAAAGAAAAGAAGAAGAAAAACAAGATAAAAGCAAAGAGGAAGTTGAAGAAGAACTTGAAGAAGTAGAAGAAAAAGAAGAAGAAGAAGGAGAATAAGAAGGAGATGATGATGATGATGAAGTAGAGGAAGAAGAAGATGAAGAAGAAGGAGAAATAGAAGAAGAAGAAGAAGAAGAAGAAGCAGAAGAAGCAGAAGAAGAGGAAGAGGAAGAAGAAAAATAAAAAGAAGAAAAAGGAGGAGAAGAAGATGAAGAAGAATAAGAAGGAAAAGAAGAAGAAGAAGATGAAGTAGAAGAAGAAGAAGAAAAATATGAAATGAAGAAGAAGAAAAGAAAGAAGAAGAAGAACAAAAGCAAAAAGAAGAAGAAGAAGAAGTAGAAGAAGAAGAAGAGAAAGAATAAGAAGGGGAAGAAGAAAAAGAAGAATAGTAAGGAGAAGAAGAGGAGGAGGAAGAAGAACAACAAATGAAAGAAGAAAAAAAAGAAGAAGAAAAAGTAGAAGAAGATGAAAAAGAGGAAGAGAAAATAAAAAGAAGAAGAAGTAAAAGACAAAGAAGAGGAAATAAAAGGAGAAAAGAAGGGGAAGAAGAAGAGGATTAAGAAGAAGATGAAGAAGAAGGCAAAGTTGAAGAAGAAGAAGACGAAGAAGAAGATGAAGAAGAAGTAGATATAGAAGAAGAAGAAGAAAAGAAGAAGAAGAAGAAGTAGAAGATGAAGAAGAAGAATAAGAACAACTAGAAGAAGAAGAAGAAGAAAAAGTAGAGGAAGTAGAACAAGAAGAACAAGAAAAAGAAGAAGATTACGAGGAAAAAGAAGAGAAAGATGAAGAAGAGGAAGGAAAAGAAGAAGAAGAAGGAGAAAATGAAACAGAGGAATGCGAAGAAGAAGATGAAAAGAAGAAAAAGAAGAAGAAGAAGAACAAGAAGAGGAAAAAGAGGAAAAAAGCAAAGAGGAAGAAGAAGAAGAATTTGAAGAAAAAGTAGAGAAGAAGAATACAAAAAAGTTGATGATGAAGTAGGAGAAGAATATGAAGAAGAAAAAAAAGAAGAAGCAGAACAAGAAGAGGAAGAGAAAGAAGAAGAATAAGAAGAAGAAAAAGGACTAGAAGATGAAGAAGAATAAGAAGGAAAAAAGAAGAAGAAGATGAAGTAGTAGAAGAAGAAGAAAAGACAAAAATGATGAAGAAGAATAACAAGAAGTAGAAAACAAAGAAGGAGAAGAAGAAGAAGAAGAAGAAGAGCAAAAAGAAGAAGAAAATGAAGATGAAGAAGAAGAAGAGGAAGAAGAAGAATAGCAAGAAAAAGAAGAAGAAGAAGAATAAGAAAAAGAAGAAAAAGAAGAAGACGAAATGGAAGTAGAAGTAGTAGAAGAAGAAGAAGTTGAAGACAAAGAATAAGATGAATAATAAGAAGAGGTGAAGAAGTAGAGGAAGAAGGAGAAAAAGAAGACAAGGAAGAAGAAGAAGTAGAAGAAGAAGAACAAGAAGAAGATGAAGTAGAAGGAAATAAAGAAAAAGAAGAAAAAAAAGTGGAAGAAGAAAAAGGCAAAGACGAAGAAGAAATAGAAGAAGAGGAAGAAGAAGAAGAAGAAGAAAAAGAAGAAGACAAAGGAGAAGAAGAAGATGAAGAACAAGGAGGAGGAGGAGGAGAAGGAGGTGGAGGAGGAGGAGGTGGAGAAGGAGAAGGAGAAGAAGAAGAAGAAGAAGAAGTACGAGGAGAAGAAGAAGGAGAAGAGGAAGAAGAAGAAAAAGATTACGAAGAAGAAGAAGAAGAAGAAGATGGGGAAAGAAAAGAAGTAAAAGGAGGAGAAGAAGATAAAGAAGTAGAAGAAGAAGATGTTGATGACGAATAAGTAAAAGAAGAAGACAAAAAAGATGAAGACGAAGAAGTAGAAGTGGAAGAAGAAGAAGAAAAAGAAGAAGAAGAAGAAGAAGAAGAGGAAGAAGAAGAAGAAAAACAAAAGGAAGAAGATACGAAGACAAGAAGAAGAAGAAAAAGACGGAGAAGAAGAAGAAGAAAAAGAAGAAGAAGAAGAAAAAGAAGACTAGGAAGAAGAACAAGTAGAAGAAGAAGAAGAAGACAAAGAAGAAGAAGACGAAGAAGTAGAAGAAGAAGATGAGGAATCTAAAGAAGAAAAGACAAAATCAAAGAATAAGAAGTAGTAGAAGAAGAAGAAGAAGAAGAAGAAGACGAGGAGGAAGATGAAGAAGAAAAAGAAGTAGAGGAAGAAGAAGACGAAGAAGAAGAAGAAGGAGAAGAAGAAGAAGAAGAAGTAGAAGAAAAAGAAGAAGAAGAAGTAGAAGAAAAAGAAGAAGAAGAAGAAGAAGAAGAAGAAGAAGTATAAAAAAGAAGAAGAAGATGAAGAAGAAGAAGACTAAAAGGAAGAAGAAGAAGAAGAAAATGATGGTGAAGAAGAAGAAGAGAAGAAGACATCGTAGTAGTAGAAGTAAAAAAAGAAGAAGATGAAGAAGAAGAAGAATAAAACGATGAAGAAGAAGAAGTGGAAGGGGAAGAAGAAAAAGAAGAAGCATAAGAAGAAGAAGAGGAAGACTAAGAAGAAGAGAGAAAAGAAGAAGAAGAAGAAGACTAAGAATAAGACAAAGATGAAGATGACGAAGAAGAAGAAGAAGAAGAAGAGCAACCAGAAGAAGAAATAGACGAAGAAGAAGAAGAAGAAGAAGAAGAGGAGGAGAAGAAAGAAGAAGAAGAAGAAGTAGAATAGTATTAATAATAGTAAATAATAATTAAAATAATAATAATAATAATAATAGGAAAAAGAATTTGAAGTAGAAGATGAAGAAGAAGAAGGAGAAGGAGAAGAAGAAGGAGAAGTTGGAGAAGGAAGAGAAGAAGAAGAAGAAGAGGAGATGGAGAATAAGAAGAAGAAGAAGAAGAAGAAGAAGAAGAAGAAGAAAAGGAAGAAGAAGAAGTAGAATAAGATGAAGAAGAAGAAGAAAAGTAGAAAAAGAGGAGGAAGAAGAAGAAGAAGAAATAGAAAAAGAAGCAGAAGAAAAGGAAGTAGAAGTAGATGAAGAAGATGAAGAAACAGAAAAAAAAAGAACAACAAAAAGAAGAAAAAGATGAAGAAGAAGAAGAAAGAGGAGGAAGAGGAGAAGAAGAAGTAGTAGTAGTAGAAGAAGAAGAAGAAGAAGAAGAAGAAGAAGAAGAGGTGCATGAAGGAGAAGAAGAAGAAGAAGAAGAAAAACAAGGAAGAGGAGAAGAAAAGAACAAGGAGAAGAAGAAGAAGGAGAAGAAGAAGAAGGAGAAAATGGATGATGATGAAGAAGAAGAAGAAGAATTTGAAGAGGAAAAACAAGAAGAAGATGAAGAATAACAATAACAAGATGAAGAAGAAGTAGAAGAAGAAGTAGAAGAAGAAGATGAAGGAAAAGAAGACAAAGAAGCAGAAGGAGAAAAAAAGAAAAAAGAAGAAAACAAAGAAGAAGAAGAAAAAGAGGAAAAAAGCAAAGAGAAAGAAGAAGAATTTGAAGAAAAAGTAGAAGAAGAAGAATAAGAAAAAGATGATGATGATGATGACGATGATGAAGTAGGAGAAGAATATGAAGAAGAAAAAAAGAAGAAGTAGAACAAGAAGAGGAAGAGAAAGAAGAAGAACAAGAAGAAGAAAAAGAAGGACTAGAAGATGAAGAAGAATAAGAAGGAAAAAAGAAGAAGAAGATGAAGTAGAACAAGAAGAAGAAAAGACAAAAATGAAGAAGAAGAATAACAAGAAGTAGAAAAAAAAGGAGAAGAAGAAGAAGAGGAACAAAAAGAAGAAGAAGATGAAGATGGAGAAGAAGAAGAGGAAGAAGAAGAAGAGCAAGAAAAAGAAGAAGAAGAAGAAGAAGAAGAAGAATAAGAAAATGAAGAAAAAGCAGAAGAAGATGAAAAGGAAGTAGAAGAAGAAGTAGTAGTAGAAGAAGAAGACAAAGAAGAAGTTGAAGACAAAAAATAAGATGAATAATAAGAAGAGGTGAAGAAGTAGAGGAAGAAGGAGAAAAAGAAGAAAAAGAAGAAGAAGAAGTAGAAGAAGAAGAACAAGAAGATATCGAAGAAGATAACAAAGAAGATGAAGTAGAAGGAAACAAAGAAAAAGAAGACAAAAAAGTGGAAGAAGAAGAAGGCCAAGACGAAGAAGAAATAGAAGAAGAAGATGAAGAAGAGGAAGAAGAAGAAGAAGAAAAAGAAGAAGACAAAGGAGAAGAAGAAGATGAAGAACAAGGAGGAGGAGGAGAAGAAGGACGTGGAGGAGGAGGAGGAGGAGAAGAAGAAGAAGAAAAAGAAGAAGAAGAAGTACGAGGAGAAGAAGGAGAAGAAGAATAAGAAGAAAGAGGCGAAGAAGAAGAAGAAGAAGAAGAAGAAGATGGGGAAAGAAAAGAAGTAGAAGAAGAAGATGTTGATGACGAATAAGTAGAAGAAGAAGACAAAAAAGATGAAGACGAAAAAGTAGAAGTGGAAGAGGAAGAAGAAGATGATGAAGAATAAGAAGAGGAAGAAGAAGAAGAAAAACAAAAGGAAGAAGATACGAAGAACAAGAAGAAGAACAAAAAGGCAGAGAAGAAGAAGAAGAAAAAGAAGACGAGGAAGAAGAACAAGTAGAAGAAGAAGAAGAAGACGAAGAAGAAGAAGATGAAGAAGAAGAAGAAGACGAGGAATCTAAAGAAGAAAAGACAAAGTCGAAGAATAAGAAGTAGAAGAAGAAGAAGAAGAAGAAGAAGAAGAAGAGGAGGAGGAAGAAGAAGAAGAAGAAGAAGTAGAGGAAGAAGAAGACGAAGAAGAATAATAAGAAGGAGAAGAAGTAGAAGAAGAAAGAAGAAGAAGAAAAAGAAGAAGAAGAAGAAGATGAAGATGAAGAAGTAGAAAAGAAGAAGAAGAAGATGAAGAAAAAGAAGACTAAAAGGAAGAAGAAGAAGAAGAAAATGATGGTGAAGAAGAAGAAGAGAAGAAGACATCGTAGTAGTAGAAGTAAAAAAAGAAGAAGATGAAGAAGAAGAAGAATAAAACGATGAAGAAGAAGAAGTGGAAGGGGAAGAAGGGAAAGAGGAAGCATAAGAAGCAGAAGAGGAAGACTTAGAATAAGAGAGAAAAGAAGAAGAAGAAGAAGACTAAGAATAAGACAAAGATGAAGATGATGATGAAGAAGAAGAAGAAGAGCAAGCAGAAGAAGAAATAGACGACAAATAAGAAGAAGAGGAGGAGAAGACGATGAAGAAGAAGCAGTAGAATAGTATTAATAATAGTAAATAATAATAAAAATAATAATAATAATAATAATAATAATAATAATAATAAGAAAAAGAATTTGAAGTAGAAGATGAAGAAGAAGAAGGAGAAGGAGAAGAAGAAGGAGAAGTTGGATAAGGAAGAGAAGAAGAAGAAGAAGAAGAAGAAGAGGAACATGGAGAATAAGAAGAAGAACAAAAAGAAGACGAAGAAGAAGAAGAAGAAGAAAAGGAAGAAGAAGAAGTAGAATAAGATGAAGAAGAAGAAGAAAAGTAGAAAGAGAGGAAGAAGAAGAAGAAGAAGAAATAGAAAAAGAAGTAGAAGAAAAGGAAGAAGTAGTTGAAGAAGATGAAGAAATAAAAGAAAAAAAGAACAAGAAAAAGAAGAAGAAGATGAAGAAGAAGAAGAAAGAGGAGGAGGAGAAGAAGTAGAAGTAATAGTTGTAGTAGTAGTAGTAGAAGAAGAAGAAGAAGAAGAAGAAGAAGAAGAGTGCATGAAGGAGAGGAAGAAGACGAAGAAGTATAAGAAGAAGAAGAAGAAGAAAAACAAGGAACAGCTGAAGAAGAAGAACAAGGAAAAGAAGAAGAAGGAGAAGAAGAAGATGGAGAAAAAGGATGATGATGAAGAACATGAAGAAGAATTTGAAGAGGAAAAACAACAAGAAGATGAAGAATAACAATAACAAGAGGAAGAAGAAGTAGGCAAAGAAGTAGAAGATGAAGATGATGATGATGAAGAGGAAGAAGAAGATGAAGGAAAAGAAGACAAAGAAGCAGAAGGAGAAAAAAAAGAAAAAAAGAAGAAAACAAAGAAGAAGATGAAGAAGTCGAAGAAGAAGAAGAAGAAGAAGAAGGTGAAGAAGGGGGAGGAGGAGGAGAGGAAGAAGAAGAAGAAGAAGAAGTAGAAGAAGAAGAAAAAGAAGATGATCATGATGAAGAGTATGAAAAAGGAGAAAAAGAAGAAGAAGAAGAAGAAGATGATGATGAAAAAGAATAAGAAGAAGAAGAAGAGGAAGGGAAGAAGAAGATGATGATGATTAAAAGGAGCAAGAAGAAGGCAAAGAAGAAGGAGAAGAAGAAGAAGAAGAAGAAGAAGAAGAAGAAATAGAGGAAGAAGAGGAAGAACAAGAGGAAGAGGATTATGATGAATAAGAAGAAGAAGAAGAAGTAGAAGAAGGAGAAGGAGAAGAAGAAGAAGATGACGATAATGAAAAAGAAGTAGTAGAAGAGGATGAAGAGGAAGAAGAAGAAGAAGAAGAAGAAGATTATGACATAGAAGAAAAAATACGAAGAGAAGAGGAAGCAGAAGATGAAGAAGAAGAAGAAGGAAAAAATGAAGAGATGATGAAGAAAATGAAGAAGATGATGAAGAGGAGGAAGATGAAGAAGATAAAGATGGGGAATAGCAAGAAGGAGAAAAAAGAGTTGTAGAAGTAGAAGAAGAAGAAGAAGAAAAAGAAGAAGAAGAAGAAAAAGAAGAAGTTT